>KN472991.1:0-13176 GCA_000787095.1 Periophthalmodon schlosseri
CTGGTCTCTGGTCCCTCGTCCCTGGTCCCTCGTCCCTGGTCCGGTCTCTGGTCCGGTCTCTGGTCCGGTCTCTGGTCCGGTTTTTGGTCTGGCCTTTGGTCCTGTCTCTGGTCCGGTCTTTGGTCTGGTCTCTGGTCTCTGGTCTCTTGCCTCTGGTCTGGTCTCTGGTTACTGATCACTGGTCTGGTCTCTGGTCACTGGTCACTGGTCACTGGTCTGGTCTCTGGTCCGGTCTCTGGTCACTGATCTCTGGCCTGGTCTCTGGTCACTGGTCTGGGCTCTGGTCTCTGGTCGCTGGTCTGGTCTCTGGTCTGGTCACTGGTCTGGTCTGGTCTCTGGTTTGGTCACTGGTCTGGTCTCTGATCTCTGGTTTCTGATCTCTGGACTGTGGTCTCTAGTCCAGTCTCTGGTCTGGTCTCTGGTCTCTGGCCCGGTCTCTGGTCTCTGGTCAGTTGTCTGGTTCCTGGTCTCTGGTCCCTCGTCCCTGGTCTGGTCTCTGGTCTGGTCACTGATCTGGTCCTGTCTCTGGTCTGGTCTCTGGTCTGGTCTCTGGTCTGGTCTCTGGTCTGGTCTCTGGTCTGGTCTCTGGTCTCTTGTCTATAGGTGAATGTGTTAAATGCTGCTCAGTTACAGTGGTGTCTAAGTAAAGGTGCATAAACAGAAGTGACAGACACTTGACCCTCGACAGACGTGAGGAAATGTAAACACTTTTCATGACTCTTAAGTCTTATGCCTCGCTCAGACTGCACCTGGTCCAGCAGCGACTCCAGTGTCAGATTGGTTTTGTTATGATGTGACGCTCACACTCAGAGCAGAGCTGCTGTACTGTTCTATCACCGCCTTTGAAGCTGCGCGTGCCACGTGTTTGTGCGATAACTATTTATTTATTAAGGGACAAGGCCGTGGGCTTCGCCGTGCGGCTTAAATAAACTGCCAACGGACTGTGCGATCTGAGCTCCTCTTAATATTTTGAATTATATGTAATACTTGAGGCCACGGGACCCGAGCTGCACTGCATGTAGTCTCAGTCCGGGGTTATTTATCTTTCTCTCTGTGGTGGTAAGCTTCATCAGTAGCCACGGCTGCCCTGGGGCAGAATGTCGGAAGTATGATGGCCAATCTGTATCCGTACTGTGAGCTTGTGTGATTGTAAATGAGTGTTTTTACACACGTGTTTTTAATGCCATAAATGTGTCCTGTATGTGTGTCTCCCGTCTCTGACATCTGTAATTCTCCCTCTCGCCTGCAGAGGACGCTCTGCGGCTGCACAGCGGGCCCCTGAGGAACTCTTACATGGAGCAGAGCTTTCACGGGCTGAACCCGGTGCTGCGTCTGCCCGTGAGCCTTGGCGCGGTGGAGGAGGCAGAAGCTAACGCCGGCCTGACGGGGGCGCCGCTGCGTCGCTGGATCGACTCTCTGCTGCAGAGCCACTGGGGGGCAGCAGACGTGTGTTCGTTGGGTCCTAGTGCCTGTCCTGTTATGCAGCGCTGTCACATGACCTCCTGGAGCTCCAATAGTCCTGACCCCAAATCTGAACTGACCCCGCCCTCACAGAGCGGACGCATCAGGTAGCACAGATCAGGCAGCGCAGATCAGGCAGCACAGATCCGATAGCAAAAGGGAAGTGGCCACAGGAAACGGACTGAGCCACAGGAAGTCACTTTAGGTGGCACATCGCAGAAGGACCAAAAAGTGTTTTACGAGACCAAGACACTAGAGACTCCTAAGAGACTGAGTCTGGACTCATGTTTGAGATAAAACTGGGTTTGATAAAACTCTGTACAGTTAAAGATTTATCCATTGGACTGAAATGAAGGAAGGCCGACATCCTTTAAGTGTCAATTTATTTATTCAAAGAGGAAATCGACTCTGAGCTGTTTGTGTTAAAGCCTCAGACTGTACTAAAGACTTACAGACTGTAGATCTATGGTTAAACCTGCAGAGAGGCTCATGTGTTCAGTCAGGAGCTCATGTTTACAACAGAATTAGATTAAAATGATTTTATTAGACCTGAGGCCTGTGGCCTGCAGTGTTTTAAATAAATGTATTTATTAGAGAGGTTTAGGTCAGTAAATGTCAAAATGCACCAAAAGTCTTGAATTGGAGCCAATTAGAGATTTCATCTTTATTTTTCAGTGATCAGGTTTTAAATGAATCAATACTAAATAGTGAAAAGTCTGCATGACTAATAAAAGCTGTGTAAAGAGCTGTGTAAAGAGGGTTTCAGAGGCTGTGGAGAGGAACGAGATTCTGTTTATTTGTTTTGTGCCAAAGTCTAAAGTTTATTTATATAAAAAGTGTTTAGTTTTTAGTCAGTGACTAATGATGATCTCAGAAGAGATGGCCTTAGTTTTAAAGGCTTTGAAAGAGGCTGAGGAAATGTTTATAAGTGAATGAGTTTAGGGCCAAATAGATGTTTATTTTTATTATATAACAGCTTCTCATTGGCACAAACAAACTAGGCCACTCTGTGCTGACCACAGACTGTATGTGTCTCTGTACAGTCCATCTGTGGCACTGATGTAAAGTGAGCTAATGATCCACGGGAGCTGCTGCCTCTGAGTTTAAACAGTGAGAATCTGAAACACGTTTTATTTATTACAGGAAAAAAGTAACTTATTTGTGGATGTTTTGACGCCTGGTGCAGATTAATTATTTTATTCAGCAGTAATTTATAATTCATTCTCACTTCACTGCCATTAAGTGGACAAAAGAATGTCTTTTGATAAGCTTTTATATTGAAGACACTTTCATTAACTGAAAAATACATTTGGTCTTGGTAAAATGTCTTACATCTGTCATAAACGGTGATCATGAGTTTAAATGTTAGATTTTTTCACAGGTCAAAGAGCCGTACTGCTGTGGACTGTTTGTCCCATAGACTGTTATTACTTTACACAGTCCACAGCAGCTCTTTGACCTGTGAAAAAATCTAACACTTAAACTCATGATCTCTGTCATAAACAGTGATGGTGAGTGTCATGATCACTGTTAATGACACAGATCATGAGTTTAAGTGTTTTTTACAGGTCAAAGAGCTGTAGTGCTGTGGACTGTTTGTCCCATAGACTGTATTATAGACTGTATACGGTCTATGGTTTGTCCTAAATATAATGTAATGACTAGATTTTTAGTTCATGTTTTTGTTAAATTATTGTGACCTGCTTGGGATGGTGCCTTCACTCCTTTACTTTGAAAATTGTCTTTAAATTAAACCAAAAGGGACTGATGAGAATGCCTTACATGATTTTAGTTATTTTTGAAATTCTGAAAATAAAATGTTGAATTGACTGAACTTTCTGAGGTTTGTCTGAGGCAGTTACTACTAGACTGTTTTTATTCATAACACTTTCTACTCAAGTAAAAATGTAGCAATTGCCTCAAAATAATATTACTCAAGTAGAACTACAAAACAATTATTCAAGTAAGAATAAAAAAAACATATTTGGGGAAACTACTAAAATAAAAATAATCGTAAGAAACTGTCTGGATGTAAGGAAATTATAACTTAATGTAACTGAAGGACAAAACGGGGCCGCCACCTGCTTGTTTCCATGGAGATGTTATTACTTTGTCTGGAATGTTTCACAAAATGGCATTAAACTTGTCTATCTCCATGGAGACAAGCAGGTCACGCCACCAGGCCAAGTTAGAGGTCAGGGGTCTCGTTTGTAAAACAGTACGTGGAACTCTGACTAAAAGAGTAGTTAGGAACAAAGCCCAAACTTTACGGTCGCAGAAAAAATGATTTAAACCCTCCGCAGCACGTTCTATCTTCAGTGGGAGGCGCTGCAGCAGACGACACACACGCGCGTGGAACTTTAGTGAAAAGTGAACTCTACTTAACAAACATATTGTTGGATGTACAGCAGAGTCTTTAACGGTTGGACGCTTCCTCTATTTATTTTATGTCCGGCGATTACGGCATCAGCTTCTCCTTATATTAAAATAAGGAACCACCTCGTGCGCTCTCGTGCACGTGCGCGCGGACGGCTTCGAAATGACAAAACATTAATATGAATAAAGCATTGTGTTTATTCTCTACAGACAGCTGTGATTCAGTGAATAATATTATTTGATATAAGGAAATATAAACTAAAGCGACCTATACCCAGGGTGTGTAAACACAAACGTCCTCAGACTGGCTCTTCTCTGAAAACTCCATACCCAAGGTGCGCACGCGGAGGAGTTTACGGACAGGAGCACAATCCCAGGTCAAGTTGTCTTTATAGATCCAAAACTTAACGTGAAAAGTACGTTCCGTTTAGACCGCACTGTGTGCGCATGCGCGCTTTATAAATAAGACCCCTGATCTACGGAGAGGCCACAGTGCTCAGGGTAAGATTGCGTGTTTCTACAGGTATTTTTGAGCAATAAAAACATTTGTAATGTAATAAAGGCAAGATTGATGTTTAATGCCACACTGCGGAAGTTAGCGCACTCCCCAACACAAAAATCACATAGTGCTACTTCAAATTGTACGTTAACATCCATGTGGCCATTATTGAAAAACTGAATTGACGCTTGACCCTTTGACCTTTTAGCGCCACCTCCTGGTTTGCGGTGACGTTTTTGTGAGTTTAAAATAATCGACCGTTCGGTTTTAACGTGCGCTAAAGCTCCACGCGCCGAGTCCAGAACAGCCCAGAGGAGATGGAATCGTCAATAACATGATCGAACACTGAAGGGCAGAGCTAATGAACAAGCGCTCACTAACCCACTTCACAGCCGATCCATGTGCGTCAGATGCCCTCCCATCCTGCTATATCCGTGTGTCAGATGCCCTCCCATCCTCCTGTATCCCTGTGTCAGATGCCCTCCCATCCTGCTATATCCATGTGTCAGATGCCCTCCCATCCTATATCCTTGTGTTTGAAGGTCTATAGCCGAGACTCTTACTACTACAAAAGGTAGTAGAATCACAGCTGATCCTGTGTTGCCAGTGCCTGAACCTGCAGATAGAGACACATCCAAGAGTCTCTTTCTCAGTAGATGGACAGGCCATGCGTTGAAACTGGCAACCCAAATGAGAGCCGCGCGTGAAGCTCATTCTGCTTTCTGATTGGATAACAATCTTGAAAACCAAAGTATTGTCGTTTAGTAACCAAATTGATTAAACTACTAAATAAAGTTATGGATCTGCATTTATGTTGATGCGTCTTTGTCTCAAGCAACCTTAAATAATAACGGTAAGTCAGTGGCGCCCCCTGCTGGTTAACCACAATTAATACTACCAGTAAATATCAAGTATTAATGAATGAAAACGGGCTATCATTTGTAAAAATAAAATGCAAGACACAAGTTTGTTTTGTAAATAAAATGTATATTTAAGAAAATACAGACATACTGACGACTATGTACATTTAAACAGGGGACGGGGCGTCATGGTTCACTTCTTCGTTAACTTTGCCTGTCTGGTTTTAGGAGGTGCCCACTTCAAACACTGCGTGTCCACTGAGGAGAAAAACAAAAATATACAGAGACAAGTTAGTCATTGCAAAAAAAAAAGTTAAGTTAACATAGAGCCGGGGCGATATCGCGATAAAACAAAGTGTGATCTCATCGATGACAATCTGCTATTTCGGACATATCGTGATTCTCTATTTCTTGCAGACACTTTAACCCACCGACTTCTCTTATTGTTCAGCCTCTGTAAGGCTCTGAATAACTGACCTGTGACTTTAACCAGATGACTTATTTACCTGTTTAAAGAAAAAAAAAATCTAATCACAATTCTTCTGACATGTATTGCAGCTGTGAATCCCATGAATTTCTTGAGTATTTGTAGAGATCTGAACTACAGGTACAGGTTTTTCAACAAAAGACCATTTACTTTGTTCTTTGCAGAGAACATTCCATCATCTAAATAATTACAGCCTTTGTGATTTCATAGTTCAACTGAGATATATTGCACAGCCCTACTCCAAGAAAGGCCTAGTTATACTTTACACCAGTGTGAGCAGAGCAGTTACCAGTGATGGGGGGCTTCTTGTACTGTGGCCTTTCCTGTGTATTGTATAGTATAGTATATAAGTACCAGAGCAGAGCAGTTACCAGTGATGGGGGGCTTCTTGTACTGTGGCCTTTCCTGTGTATTGTATAGTATAGTATATAAGTACCAGAGCAGAGCAGTTACCAGTGATGGGGGGCTTCTTGTACTGTGCGCTCTTTAGATGCTCCTCCACCAGTTTGGGAGTGACACAGATCACGTGTTGACCTTTCCAGTATTTGACCATGTTCAGAGACTGTAGTGTACTGATGATGTCACTCTGTGTGATACTCGTCATCTGGCTGAAAAAAAAAAAAAAAAAGATTTTTCAGAGGTGGGTAGAGTAGTCGAAAATTGCACTGAAATAAGAGGAACGTTACTTCAAAATAATATTACTCAAGAAGTACAAAATGATGGTCTGAGAAAGAAGTAAAAAAAAAAAATGTATTTGGGGAAAGTACTACTCAAGTAAGAGTAACTTAAAGAGTAACTGTCGGGACGTAACATCTGACAAAACATTAAATAATAATACACAAAATCTGGTATTTTCAAAAGACACACAAATGAGAAAAACAACATTAGATCTGAAGACGCGGTGCAAGAAACACAAATGTTTAAATCACTTAACATAAAGCTTTTAGACTTACAGCTGGAAGACCAAAACTTTTACTCAAGTAGGAGTACTGTTACTTCTATAAAAATATTACTCAAGTGGGAGTAAAAGTATGTTGCTAGAAAAGTACTCAAGTCCTTTAAAAAGTGACTAAAGTAAAATGTAATGAAGTCCTACCCACCTCCGAAAGCACTGTTCAAAGTCAGTGAATGAGCCACCATAAAATTAACCACAAAAGGTGCAGAAATGGGTTTGTTACCATTGATATACTCAGGATGTGCAGTTAAGAACATTAGCTTAGGTCTTTTTTAATGGAGCGCTCTACAGCCAATTCTCTGTCAATAAAAGCATGTGGTTTGGAGCAGACGGAGACATTGGTGGAAGAAATTTTACAGTTTCTTGTGTTAAATGTGATTAAAAGACTGTATTATTCATGTTCAAGAAATTTATACTGACAGCCATTTTTTTTGTTTTTAATAAGACACAAATTTAATCAAATTGAAAATCAATATCAAAATTGAGCCCTGAGATAAAGTAGATATAATTTTACTTATCTTAAAACCAAACTGTTTTTTAGACAACATATAACTCCTTTGTAGAAGTCTTTGTAGAAGTTGTAGAAGTCCATGATAAATACTGCATTTGTCTGTGTCTGTACCTGAGGTCTTTGATTGACAGCGTGCCTCTAAAGTCCCGCAGGATCTCGAGCAGGACCCAGGACCAGTAGCTCCTGTAGCTCAGTTTACCCAGATCTGACAGAGGCTTCTCCGGAGACCCCACCGTGCTCTCCAGCTTCGACAGCTCGTAACCTCCAGGGGGCGACACAAGGGGATATTTGGAAGAATGTACATGGAACACTTGCACATTTATTTTCCAGTGTGACATCTGGAGTCTTATAAACATCGGGGTAAATGAACAGGGTAATTCTAATGGTTCCCTTATTATTTTAGAAACTCCCCGATCATATACTTACTAAATGATATACTTACTAAAATATTTTATATACTTAATAAATTATTCATTCTTTACATTTTAAATTAAAAAAAAAAGTATTTAGAAAACTTTTTTTTTTACACAATAATGTTTTAGTCCTCTTATGTGAGTGAAGGTTCACTAGTGTGAAATTCCCGGGTTTCAGACGTCATAACATTCTAAAGGTCAATAATATTTAATCTATAGGCCAATACTATACAGATGGGGAGCAGTTAAAATGAATGCAGATAATAGAGTTGTCAGGTCCAGTCACTAAAAAGTATCGAAAATCAAATACTAATCAATACTAAAACTAGTATTGGAACTAGATACTCGTTTGAGCAGGTATTGATACTAAAAAAGTCAAATTCACAGGACAGAAATGAACCTTTCCTGAATAGATTTAGAATGATCTTGAGCTGTATCAGAACAAGTATAAAACACACAGACTAGTTTACGCCCATGGACCACTACGGAACCTACTGGACGACTGAGGGATTACACAGATATAAGGACACATAGGAATAGAAAAGAAAGTACTAAGATTATTGAAAATCACATTCTATGGACTAAATAAAGAATGTTTTTATTGTCTGTATTGGAATTGATACCACAGTGACAATTTAGAATCGAGTCTATTACTTAGTATCAAAGACGAGTTTGACATTTTAGTATCATGATTTGTGACAGTGAATGCTAGTCCATGACAGAAATGATTAGGTTCAACATTTGTCGATTTACCGTTTAGATATTTCATGACAAAGTACAATGTAAACAATAAGGGAAACCGGCTCTTGCCCCCATCAGATAATATGACATCATCACATTGTAGAATCTGATGATGTCATTCTTCCAGACGGGAGCAAGAGCCGGTTTCCCCTATTGTTTACATTGTACTTTGTCATGAAATATCTAAACGGTAAATGTTTAACCTGATGATTTCTATAAGTAACTAGACCCATTAACATCTTGTATTACAAGATGTTAATGGGTCTATTACCAAATATTGTATTTTAACAGTATTTATTTTGTCTGTCCCCCATCTGTGTTAATTATTATTGGCCTATAGAATGTTGTGGTGTCATCTGGAACCCACCAATAGCTGATCATGTGGAGAAAAGCAAAATATTTGTACTGACTGAAAGCGATGAGAAACTTCCCGTAGCCTCGGCGCTGATAGGGAGGCAGAGTGAGGATACAGGCCACGTTATTACCGTCCGGAGACTCTTTTTCCTGTGGAACAATAAACAAGAACATTTGTCTTGTTAAAGTGATCAAGTTACTACAAGGATAACAAATGAATTAGGGTAAAAACACAGCCAAAAACATATCAAATTGTTTAAAATATGCAAAAATTAAATACTGAGGTGGTCATAAACTTTAGAAACAAGCAAATTAACAGCAAAAATATTTATAAAAGTAGAGTTATTTAACTTTTTTTCTTTACTACATCATTCCATATATCTTGCTTCATAACGTCAAGCTTCTTCAAACTTTTGACTGGTAGTGTATACTGACAACTTTAACTATCTCCTTGCCTAACGCCTCTTGTATATAGCATAAATTTATTTGATATTTACTATATTTCATTTATTTTATGCTACTTGTACACACACAAATCTGTTTATTTCAGTCTTATTCGACAAGCCTTTTGCCATTTTTGCAATTTTCATTTTATTATCCTCCAAATGTTTGCTCTTTGTTATTATATTATTACTTACTCACATGCGGTAATTTTAAAAGTGTAAAAATGACACTCACTTTAGAGAAGTAGCCGACGATGTGTGCTCCTTGTTTGTTGACTTCTGTGAGAATATAAAAAATAAAGGGTTCCACGTCGAAGTAAAGTGTTTTATGATCCAGGAAAAGTTTAGCCAGAAGACACAGGTTCTGACAGTAAATCTGAAACAGGAAACATGTTTAAATCCACACGTATTACTGTGATTTCAGACGTTTTAGTTGAGTTTTGCTGCTCACTTTATGGTCGCGTCCGTCCACCTCAAACACTGAGATGTTGCTCCTTCTGTAAATCTCTTTCCCGGGGGGCTGCCTCCACTGACAATTCGACTGGAACAAAAAAGAAATCAGGGTTAAAAAGAAAATACTTAATTGTTTTTCTATTAATTTCCCTGGGAAATTAAAAGGAAAACAACATTAAAGCTAGTCAAAATAGCAATTAGCAAATCAAAAAACCTGCAATTATTTAGAGACTATAATGCCCTAAATGTCCTTGTCTGATCAGCAAGACCCTCCTATTTTCTGCAGAATGCAAGAGTCTGGAATCGCACCGTAGAGCGTGAAAAACAACAGTCCTGACTTTGGACGGTCCAACTACAGCAGCTAATTTGTATCATGTGACTCTCAAATGTGGATGACATCTCTCAAAAATTCTCATATCATTCAGAACAAAACAGTTTGGTGCTTCTGATGATTCTGCAGAAATCTGCACAGTTTCTCAGTCCTCTAGGTATTTTTTTTTCTTTTCTACTCATAAACTGCTGATTGGATAATCCACCTGTCAATCAAGCCCACTGGAAATCAGGGAGCCAGGATACTTTTCCAGACCAAAACGTCTAGTCAAAGCGTGTGGTTTTGGCTCTGTGGGGTCTTAATCTGTGTAAAAGCTGCAATTCCTGTAGTTTAGACCTCTACAAACATGTTCTGAAATATATGGGATTCTTGGATTAGTTAGAAGTTCAGATTTCAGTCTTCTCTCAAATATGTATTTAAAATGTGATCTGTGAACTGAATTTTCATTTAAAAATGTGTTGCAAATTACAATCAATCAAATCGATATATTTATCAGGAGAATGGTAACAATTATACATTATAGATTCTGAAACGATTCAGTTTGATTACTTAAGTATCAATGCCACCCTCTCGTAGCGCAGTACCCAAACTGACCAGGTGGTGTCTGAAGGTCTTCTCAAACTTCATGTATTTGAGGCAGTATTCACAGATCCACAGTTTGGGCTGTTTCCCATAATCCTCTGGGAACGGGGAGAAGTACCAGGCGTCAATCTCAAAGTTTCCGATCTGAATCTTGTCCACGTACTTCACTTTGGTGATCTGCAGGAGAGTCAAAGAAACACAGAATATGGTCAGCAAATGGGAAAAAGGTAAAATAAAGATTAAAAAATATGTTATAAATTATGATTAAATTAATGTATTTACCGCTTCGTGTTCCTTCTCGAGGGCGGCTGTCGTTGGGTCCATTTCTGCATATGTCTGAAAACACCAGAGCAGAAAATCAACTTCAGTAGTTCCACTAATAAAAGTATTGTAACTTTCTGGAGTTGGCACATTACATGGAAATACAAAGTTAAAGCCATAATTCAGAACATTCTCCATGGAGATAGATGTGTTTTAT
This sequence comes from Periophthalmodon schlosseri, assembly GCA_000787095.1. NCBI lineage: Eukaryota > Metazoa > Chordata > Actinopteri > Gobiiformes > Gobiidae > Periophthalmodon > Periophthalmodon schlosseri. The sequence goes on from KN472991.1 coordinate 10,945, forward strand.
ATACTGTGGGAAATTATAGCCAAAGGGACAACATTTCCATGGTGACAAGCAGGAGAAGAAGTCAGTCAGGTTTAAGAGAACTTGCCACTTCTTTAGTATTGATACCTGCTCAAATGAACATCCATCCATTCGATACGAGTAGTATTGATTACTTTCTAATTTTCGATACTTTTGACGCTTGTTTAATGCCGACTGGTTTAGGTTTGAGAACGAAGACAAACGTCATAAATAAATCCCACTCTGCACAAACACTCACCTTCTGTACGTGGTTGATCTCGTCGTGTTTGCGTTTCTGGTTCCTGGTGATTTTGCGCTCTGGTTGGTCTCCCAGGTCGACTCCTCCCATCTCCGTGCTCTTCCTCACCGCGTCTTTCACTGTCTTTGTGAGAGCGAGGCGATTCTTACCAACCCACTCATCCAGACGTCTGTTAACTGTTATAAGGAAACATGCAATCAAATTAACTGCTGCAATATTAGCCACTGAGACACTAACCATAAAGGAGGACAAACCTGAACCCTATAGTAAATAAAACAATAAGTAGGGATAAGCACTTTATTACTTAGTTATATATATAATGAGTCATAGAAGTTAATTATTCGACTTTCTATAACTCAAATCATGACAGGCCTGTGCAATATATCACAATGGTTTTGATAACATTATTAAAATTGCTGTAACTTTAGTGTGTACAAACAGGAGCAGACACTCACATCCGACATAGTGCACATAGAACTCCTCTCTGCCCTCCTGCTCGTTCAGCCTGGACTGGATGACCTCTGCTGAGTCTGAAGAAATAAAAACACAGTTAGATGGAGCTGGGTGAAAGTCAATTGTTGTGACATAAACATCACACAACAGCAGTCATGTCTTGCTTTAAATAATTATAACAAGTACACAGTAAGATAGTGGTAAGTAAATAATGTTTACGTACAAAAAATATTAAATAAATTGGGGCATGTAATAGTTTAAAATGGACAGTTAATGCACTAAACTAAACATGATGTGGCTTATATGAAGAAACTAATATATTGTGATATGTGATTATTATTATGATTATAATAACACAGAATAGTCACCATTTTACCTGGTCTCAGAAGGGTCATGTAGACTATACGACCACTACTACGTCAAAAGTTTGGACACACATTTATGGTTCTTTATTTCCATGATTAATGCATTATAGATTCTCACTGAAGGCATCAAAACTATAAATGAACACATAAGGAATGTAGCAAACAGAAAATTAACGCAAAACGTTGTTTTTTTTTTTTTTTAAATAGCCACCCTTTGCGTTGATCACTTCGCACTTATGGCATTTCGTGACCCCAAAGGCGCAATTATGAAGTGAAAACCATTTCATGTGAATTCACCATGATGCTCATTGAGAGAAGGCCAAGGGTTTGCAGCGCTGTCAACAAAGGGAAGCTCCTTTATGCATAGAAAATATAAACAACATATTTAGTGGAGTTATTTCGCAAATTCCATATACCTGGCTTCATTTAATTGATGTCGTCGGTATGTATATAAAATGTAGAAAGTATAAATAAATGTAAAGGAAAAAATGTGTGTCCAAACTTTTGACTGGCAGTGTGTATGTATTTTTTTATTTTTCAGGAAACAGCCAGAAAGCAAAGAAAATGAGCTTTACCTAAATATAAACATTACCTTTATTTGAAAATAATGGATAGGCTGTTTACCAATCAAAATATAAATCTGACAATAATAATAAACGTTGTAATTAAAAAACTATGTCCTCTAAATGTCACTGTGTCTCCATGGGGTCTCATTCTGTATAAAACCCTGTAGATTAGGCGAGTGGCTCCCAAACTGGGGCAATGTTTTCATGTTTCTCTGGAAAACGCTTCACTTTAAGATGTTATTGTTTTGAATCGTGCATGTGTCGCTTCTGTTGCAAATTCTACCTGGTGTACAAATCTTCACAAGTGACTGTTAACTATATTACACTAAAGACGAATTGTGTGCCAAAAGTTCCCCTAGCAAATTAAAACAGAATAATCTTAATTTTCTTAACGGTTGACTGAATTTAGGAAGAACTGTAAATACTTGGCGCTTATATTAACGAGGTCCGCTTGGTTGAAAAGACAGCGTTACGTTTGTCCAATTTACGCGCATTTAAATCCAACTTACGCCATGTTTTGTCTGTCCTTTGACATAAATACGTCTCTCCTATTTCCACCGACACCTCTTGGTCCCTCCCGCCGCTCTGAACC
>KN472991.1:13213-24100 GCA_000787095.1 Periophthalmodon schlosseri
GAACCGCTCCTCCATCAGCCGAGGTTACGCTACTCAAGCCCCCGGCCTCCCGCTCTCGGGCCTCGGCCTCAGCCTCGTCCTCCTCCCCGCCGCTGCCGTTGGAGGAGCACGGAGCCGGGACACTCGCCTCCAGCTCGGCCCGCTCGTTTTCGATGTTCCCGGAGTCCATGTCGGTCTCCATCGTGCTCTCCGGGTCTTTGCTGTCGCCGTAACTGTTCTCAAACTCGGTTCCTCCGGTCATGTTGGGTCATAACAGCGGAAGAGACGGAGAGATTTTAAAAACAGCGCAGATTCGCGGAGGGGCAGGTCCAAGATGGCGGCGGTGAGGCGGATGTTTCTTTATCGGCTGCGCGCGCCGCTTCCTCCCGAGAGCCCGCCTCCTACAGCGAAATTAGAACGTTTTTATAACTAAAACTTGCTACATTTTAGTAAGAATAACATCAATTTATCAATTTACATTTATTTATTGTACGTTATTGTTATAAATTATATGATATGATAAGTTACTAAAAACATCAAGTTACATGACATTAACAGTTACCGTTAAATGCACTCAAGCATTAAACAAATAAACAGTATTGTATTTTTTTTTTATTTTTTATTTGTTTTAATGCGCTGGTCAATTTATCTAACACATTCCGCTCTTTGACTAAAAGTTATTACATTTAGGGGTTAACTGATCAGCACAAGAAAGACCCGAGACTACAGCTGTTTAATTAATAAACTAGCTAAAGTAAACGTTTAATTTTGAGAAGGCTAACAACAACAAATGTTACATTTAAGCGCTGTTAATGAGCGAGCTCAGCCATTTTATAATTGGTGACATCAAAATCCAGATTTTCCCAATTCCCGAGGACCACCTGAATGCAGCATTACTGTGAGCTGGCTTGCATCTTCACAAACCTGGCTCTTATTAGACCTGGAGGAGGACCTCTTCCTGCTTGTTTTCCATGGAAACGTTCCACAATATGGCATAAAACTGATCTATGTCCATGGAAAATGTCCCAAAGTGTGATTTTAACTTTCCATGAAATCATGCAGGTGACATGCCACCTCCAGAAAGTTGCACACTGTACTGTACCTTAATTTTCCCCCTTTCAAATTATGTAAGAATTATTTTTTTTGCCCCTATGATTTATTTTGTTTCTGTGAATGTTTCCTTTTATTTTTAATTTACTTACACGGTTTAAGAACTTAGTGCTTGCTTGAATATTTAATTTTAAAAAGTCAAAAGAAAGAAAATAAAAGAATGTTGAATATACAATACAAATTACTATATTGTAAACAGTCCTAGTCTCAAAGCAGTTGACAATATTTCATTTGAAAACTTTTTGGGGGGCTTGTTCCCTCAACACAAAGCAATATGATTGTCCAAAGAACTAAACATGGCACATTTTGCAAAGTCATACAACAATATTTCAAAGGATGGGTGAGTTAGTCAAGTTAGTTGAGATACGAATATAATTTATTGGCATGTATTTTTGACATCAATCTGTTCTAGGAAAGGATGAAAAGTAGCAGTTTTGCGACAACCTGGAACAAACATATTCCTTATTTGTTTAAGTCCCCATTTTTTCATGCGCATTGTCTTTGATTAAAAAAAAAAAAAAAATCATACTTCAAATGGAGCAGTTAACATGTGCCGTCTTACTCAGACTAAAATTAGGTACTGTTTAATCAAATTTCATTTTTAGCCTCCATTCAGTCTTTTCATCAAAATAAAACACAGTGAAATGCTCTGACATTGAATAAAATTTAATAAGTAATTAATTAGTTTCATATGGCACAACATCCAACAGCACAAGCAGCACCTGTTTCTTTGCGCAAAAGTACTTAGACCGGAGCAGATAGACGACACCCACCACTCACTGCTGTACACCCACCACTGTCTGCTGTTAGAGTATTTCACACTTGTTTGTAGAGAGCCACAGTCGCAGCCTTTTGCCCTTTGTCATAGCACCTCCTCCCTGGTTCTCTCCCTGTCCACGGGCCTGTTCGGGGGGCCTCTCCTCTGGCTCTTTCCCCCTCTGTGGCACTGCGGATGCGGGTGTCCTCCTCTGCCGATCGACCCTCTTCCCTCCCAGTGATGCCTCATTGGAGCTGGGTGGTGGTGATGGTGGTGGTGGTGGTGCTGGGGCCCCCTTCTCCTGCCGCGGTGCCCCCTTTCCGCCTCACTTTTTGGGGCTTCCATTGCGGCGTCTGGGGGGGTTGGGTTTTTGTATTCTTCCCTTAATAGTCGCGTATTCGCCGTTTGTTTGCCCTGTTTTGTGTCGTTGGAGCAGAGGGAGAGACCGTCCAGCTGGTCTGTGATGGGTCGGTGCCTGTCCCCGCGTCGTGGATCCCTCCCATGGGCGTGTCTCCGGGGATTATGGGGGTCTCTGCACTGGTGCATGCTGGGAAGACCCGGGTCAGTTCCTGCGATGGGGTCGGGGTTTGGGGGAGAGGGTAAGTCCAAAGAAGGATCCACGTCCGGATTTTCTGATGCAGCGGGAGCCTGTGGGAGAGAGATGAAAATTGCAAAAAAAAAACAAGCTAAAAACAAGCTAAAAACAAGCTAAAAACAAGCTAAAAACAAGCTAACCCTCCACAATAGGGCTAGGCACTATTGTGATAAAAAAAATTGCTATTTTGGTCAAATCTCCATATCGTGATTGTGTTTTTTTATTTAATGTAGCTCTATGGTCAAAAACAGACACATTCCACCAGCCTCTCGTCCTATTGGTCAGACTTCTCATGCTCTGAGTTTTTTTCCTGTGGTTATTTATCATGTAAACACGTTGTGTCGCGAGTGCAGCTTTCAAGCGCTGTGACCACAACAGCACAGAAGCGTAGAATATCTGAGGTAGCAGTTGACCTCTGACCTGTATGTGGATGAGGAAGCGCTTGGACTCCTCCTCGGGGTCGATAATTCCTCCGTTTGTTTTCTGTTTTTCCAGAATCTTCTGTAGCTCGCTCCATTTCAGATGAAACTCTGAGCTAATCACTGCCTCATCCACCTGAGGTACAACACAACATGTTTACGACACTATGAAAGCCCTGGTGAAATACTAAGTCAGAAAACAATTCATTTGGTCAGAGACTAGAACTTAAGCCTTAGACGTTAAAGCTCAAAAGGTGCACAGTGGTCTGATTTTTAACTAAGTGCTGGTTTTACAACAAACTCTAAAGGGGATGTTCAGAATGTTCTGACCTCAGGCAGCAGGGGGGCGGGGCAGGACAGCAGCTGGGACACGTCGTAGTTTAAAGGCTCTCTGCAAACGGGACAGACTACACTCAGCTCCTGTGGAAGAGACGCTGTCAGAACACAACTCACACTCTGCTTTTCTGAAAAACATTTGAACTAGTTTGTGTAGGAAATATGCTGCACCAGAACATGCTCTGTAAGAGGATAAACTATTGGATATATTCAGATATATACAGATATATGCAGCTATATCTGTATATAGGTGCATATAGCTGAATATAGCTGATAACAGATGTCGTCTTCGTGCCTCGAGCCAGGCTCAAACCGTGCAATCAGATTTGTTTATTTCAGTGGCACATGTGAAATGAAGGAGATCATTAGTCATCCATCATTTTGAAAAAAATCACATTTCTCTCACCTCAGAATAACAGAGTTATATAACAGAGAGCTCACTGGCTCTGCAGAAATTGGCGATGTTTTTCAGGCTCCTGTGATTTTTTTTTTTTTTTTCATATTTTTTTTCCCCATAAGTAGCCGTATTTGTTTTGATACAGATGGACAATGTGTGTCCCTGATTGGCTAAACCAACTGTCAATCACAGCCATCTCACATCTTTGTAACGTGTTGGAGAAGTGTGTATTCTGGGTCCCAGTGTCGTCGTGGGTCATACTGCAGTTCTGTACCTGTTTGTGGCTGTTGTCGCCGGTCTTGTCCTCTTGCAGCTCTCTCTGTCTCTGCTCCAGCTCGTGCTCCGAGTGCTGCACGTATCGCCCCAAACAGTGAGAGTGGAAATAGTGATAACAGTGCGTTTTGGTCAGAGTCTCCCCCTCCTGGACACACAACACAATAACACCAGTGAGAGTCAGACTAATCATGCAGATACATGACTGACGCAGTATCAGCCAAATAGGGAGAAAATAAAGATCAACAAAACTATCACAGTTTCTTTCAACAAATAGTTTTAGCCTCTACCTCGAACTAGTCCTGACTTAGACTTTAGATTCACATTTACCATTATAGTTTGAACCAGAGGCAGCACTGTGTTGGTAAAGAGGTAGTAATAAGAGCTGATTTTACTCAAACATTATAAACCTGAGCGGTACCTTAAAGTCGTAAAGACAGATGACACAGTTTCCATGAGGAATGTTGCTCTCGGTCAGGATTTCTTTAGCTTTCTGTTGGAGAAAACAACAATACCATAAGAATCAGCTGAAACTTGAACACTAAAAAAAACATATATTGTAAAAACCTCAATGAGCTGGTACAGAACAGGGGAGCCCACACTGGACTCAGCCTCAGCCTGGAGACACTGCTGAACACTGGGACAGAAATAAAAAATAAAAGTAAAAGGTTTGAAATCTGTCTGTCTTTGTAACATGTTTAATATATTAATACCTGTTAATTTTATCGTCTGAGAGGCCTCTGGGATTGTGAATGGAGATGGAGGGAGAGGACAACGGGTACTGAGGAAAAAATGGTGGTACATTATTGGTAATGTACAATTAGACTGGATTGTGAAATGTAATAGGCTCATTATATATTGCAAACAAATAAAACACACTTCTTTAGGTCACAGAATGTCCACTGTAAACAACAACATGTGCTGCTGCTTATTGGAAAAAAGCTGCTAACCTCTACTCCAGTGGTTCCCAGTGTTTTTTTGTCTTGCTTACCCTCAAAGCGTTGTCTCACACGTTTGAGTCTTGTGTTTTTCTTTTTTACCATTATAACCAATAACAACTATTCTATTTTCTTGTATTAATTATATTTATGTCAAAATTATCCTACAGAGACTTTATTCAGCATGTAAAATATATTACTAAGAACCCATTAGATTCAATTATTCCATCTACTCAATTCTCTCTTTCTTTTAAATCTGAAATCATCCCAAGTACCCCCTGGAGAGTGGTCCCAGACCCTGGGTGGGAAACACTGCTCTACACAGATCTCTACAAACGTGTTCTGACATGTATGGGATTCTTGTATTAGCTTATCACTTCATATTTCAGTCTCCTGTCAATTATTAATGCTCCTGGAGTTGTTTACACTGTGCACTCTGAACAGAATCCTACTTTGGAAACATAAATTGCAAAACTAATCACAATCGTGCTAAAATTGCGCAGCCCCAAAATGTAATGATACATTTATGTTAATTCTTTGGCGTTACCTTTTGGTCCAGAGTCAGCGTGAGCGTGAGGCGAACAAACTGAGACACAGAGTCCTGAGCTGTGGACGGGTGAAGCACCAAACGCACCTCCCAACCTCTGCACACACAAGCACAGAGGAAAAACGAAAATTAAAAACTCAATATAACATCGATACAGTTTAACAAAGGGCTGTGCAAACCTGTGAAGACAGAACATTATTACAGGACTAAGAATCTATGGACTTGTCTGTGTGGAGTTTGCATGTTCTTCCTGTGTCTGGGTGAGTCTTCGCTCGGTGCTACCGACCACTGACTATTGTATTGAGATAGTGGCTATGTTTACACACACACCAACTATCTGATCATGACCTAATTTGTGGAGTGATCAGATTATTGAAATGCCATGTAAACAGCTGTTGTGATGCGAGTAATCCGATTTCTTTCTGATTGTTCACACCTGTGCAGGTTTTGACAAGGAAAATTATGCAAAAAAGGGGCAAACTGGAAAAACTGAGAGAATTATTTTAAAATTCATTGTACTTTGTCTTCCAAGTACAACAGTTACTCTAAAAATCCACTGATTCACTGACACATGTCACCAGGTGTTTTTGATGATCAGATTTCTCTTGTGAATAAAAACACCTACCAAAAAACAGACAGCGTATTGTGTTATGTGATTAATCTAGTGAGCTGATGTTTAAATGCACCCAGTGGCTTAATGACACCTACACCCACTCACTACCATCCATTATGAACACATGAGGCCTTGTAGGTTTCATTTTTCATGATTTTAAAAAGCTGGCAACAAAAATATAACTAAATGAACCACCTGATTGGTTACAGGTGAACTCTAGTTATGTATGCATCAACCACAGAAGACACAATGCCACAGTTAACGATAAAATAGCCAAGTTATGAGTTTAGAATGTGTCAAAAACATTGTAATAATCTCTTAAAATCTACTCACCCATCGTCTGTCCGCTCAACCAACAGCTCATCCAGATAAATGGACTGCAGCACCTCGATCTCAGACGCCACGCTGCACAAAAATCAAGCATTTTAGTCTTTGTTTACGTGTGAGATTTATGTTATGTTCATGTTAGCACAGGGAGCTAAGGCTAGCAGCGTTAGCATGTTTCTGCTAAATGACAGCACGAGCCCAGAGCCGGAGGCCGTTAAAACAGTCCAACGGCTAAACTGTAAACACATTTATCAGGCTGTCAGATATTTTAACAGCTTTTATTCGTTTTAAACACGATTTTCACACTCACTCGCACTCTCCGGCCATCGTCTGTCAGAGGAACCGAGAAACAGGCGCAAACTGTTAAAAGTCACGGAAAAAAGTCTCAAATACAAAACAAAAGCTTAGACTGGAGATTTCTCATGTTAACAATCGCCTGAATCCACTTTTTTTTTAAATGTTTACCTGTGCTCTAGTTTCACATTTTTTGTTTTTATCCAAATAAATAAGAACGTTTGAGCTTTAATCAGAGGTGACGGTATGAAAATAGTGCCCTCCTGTGGTCGCTCTTTGAAATTGCAGTGATTTATTTTATTGTGAAAGTCCAAACCGGAAGTGGTTTTACCCTTAATAAATTCAATTTTACTTTTCTTGTAGTTTTGACATGTGGCCACAAGAGGGCGCGTAGTTTGTAATAAAGCCGAAAATGTATTTTCACTGCATATTAAACTGAAAATAAGCGATAAAAGAGAATCATTGATCTATAAAGTTCTACTCGTTGAATATGAATGTTAACCTGAAAAATATAAAAAAAAATATATATAATATAATATAATTTGAACAACAACAAGAGTATATTATATAATACAGTATTTATCAAATGTTATATTATATTCATATTTCATAATAAAATATAGTACTGTTTATGTTATTATAGTCCAAAATTCCAAATAGTCTAATGTGAAAATGACGTGTTATTCCTTGTTTGTCTTCTGTTACGCCAGCCAACAATATGTTACCCTTTTTTTCTTTTCTTTTCTTTTTTCTTTTTTTTAAACCTATATTATCCAGATAAAATGTTTGAGAACTAATTCTCATTTACAGACCTTACCTGGCCATTTGCTTCATGACTGGTGTAAAACTATTATTTATATTTTACATCAAAGTAAGTAAATATGAGAGAATCATTAAAACCTGTCATACTCACTTTATTAATCGTATTATTGACCCACACAATTAAATATATATTTTATATGAAAACTCAAATTCAACTTGAATCGACTTGCGATTATATATTTTTTTTATTTTGGTGGACGTAACCGGAAGTAGTTTTACTCTTCAATATTTAACATTTACTAATATTTCAGTTACAGACTTTGGCCACTGGAGGGCGCGCCCACATATGTTTTTGTCTTTTTGTTAACAGATACTTTTAACTGCGGCACTAAAATCTCTCTTTTTAATATTTTTAATTTCCTTTAGTAGAATAAGAATATAATAAATTTTTACATTTTAAACTTCATCTTTCTGTTTTATTATTGTTAGATCAGAGGTAGAGGGCAGCAGCGCACCAGCTCTGACCGGAAGTAAACCTGCACCCGCGAGAACAGAAACATGCTGCACAATTCTGCTGCAAAAATATGAAATTATATGAATATTTAGCGCAATTTCACCTCCACTGCGGGACTTTAGGGTGCGTTATGTCCGGGAGCCTCCATGTGCGCTGCTCGTAGGGACATTTTCCGCTGTTTTTTGATGTCTTTGTAGGTTTGTGTCTGATTTTATGAAGAGTTTGTGAGAATGGAGGAGGCAGCGATGGAGTCCGCAGATTCCACCCTGAACCTGAGCCTCTCCGAAGCCTGGGACTCAGCCACGAAGGCCCTGGTGAGGACGACAGTTTAGTCCGGGTTATTAGGTTTACATCACATTACATCAGCTGACGAAAGGGCTAAGCCAGCAGTTCAGATGGACTAACCCTGGACTAAACATGGACTAAACCGGGGCTAAACCGGGACTAAACCGGGACTAAACCGGGACTAACCCGGGACTAACCCGACCGGGACTAAACCGGGACTAAACCGGGACTAAACCGGGACTAAACCGGGACTAAACCGGGACTAAACCGGGACTAAACCGGGACTAAACCGGGACTAAACCGGGACTAAACCGGGACTAAACCGGGACTAAACCGGGACTAAACCGGGACTAAACCGGGACTAAACCGGGACTAAACCGGGACTAAACCGGGACTAAACCGGGGCTAAACCGGGGCTAAATTGTATGTTTATGCTGGTTCTCCTGTCACTTCAGACACATGTTGATTAATCAAATCTGTAGAGTGAAGACTGTAGTTACCTAATACGCAATAAATAAATTGTTAAAGGAACTGTATGTAAGATTTTGATTTTAAATTTCATAAACATAACTTATCTGTCCTCAGATATGAGCGAAACATGTCAAAATCAAATATAGCTTTTGCTGATTACAATTGTAATGCTGATTTATTCTTAATTACAAAAACATTGGATGTAATGGGCAAATTGTTATAATTGTTTTTGTTCATCACGATTATCCAATCAGAAAGCAGAATGAGCCTCTCAGTGTCTCTAATTTGGGTTGCCAGTTTAAATCCTGAAATCCAGTTGGTTTAAAGCTGAAAGGACTCACTGGTCTAAACCCCAGCACCTGCAGCCAGTCATGAGTCAGTGCTAGTGCAGCCTCCGCAGCTCAGTGAGTGAATTCTGGAGGTTCTTTCACATGAGGCCTGTCCATGCCCTGAGATTGAGAAACACTTGCACAATAATACAATTGCGTATATTCACTGTCCGTCCACTGTACCACATATTAACTCTCTCTCGTCTCTCCACAGCTGTCCCCCTCTCCTCTGCCTCTCTCAGATTCCCTGTCTGTGCTCAGAGCTCACGGTGTAGAGTGTTATTTGGGCGGTTTCCTGTTGGAGGCGCTGCAGATGCGTTTATCAGAGTCTGTGGTTCCTGAGTTCTGGTCTGGACTTAAGCGACCGGAGAACGATGTGGACGAGAGGGGCCGTGCCGGGGTCCTGGTCTCTGCTTTTCAGACGCTGCTCGACAGACTGGACCCTCTGCTCCGTGAGTCTCTCTTTAGGTTAAAAAACAAAACAATTAAAACAAAACTGTTAAAGCAGACATATTCTGCCAAATCGACTTTTCAGAGCTTTTAGCCATGTTATGGTTGTTTCCCCTTCTCATTTACCCTCTTAAAATAGCTTCTGGAGTGATTCATACATGTTTGAATAATATTTAACTGCTTATTTTCAAGACGCCATATTGCAGATTAACCCCCATTTTTACCGCCACCGCTCCTCTGTGCTTACTTCGTTCTCCGGTTTTCTTTTCTTAATCAGTGATACACAGCAGCATTGCGTAGTCATTTTGGAAAAAATCCGCTGCTCGCTAGTGTGATGCGCTGCTATCCAAAGGAGGAGCCGACAGCTTCACGGCTCTTTGTTGTGATGATGTTTACGGCGACGTCAGCTCCCACTGGGCAGCACAGTTTTCTAACGTGGAAGTCAGCGGACTTGTCTTTTTTATTAAGTCCTTTTAGATGAATATTGTGATTTAAAATGTCAAATTATATGCCACATCTTAACATAATTATCCACGGGTGTCAGAGATTATAACTGTGGAGCAGACACAAGCACAATAGCTCTGCTTTAATTGTTTTTTATTTTGTAGAAACTACAAATGTCAAAATTTCAGATGGAGATTTTGTTACTCAGTGGATAAAGCGCCTATGCCGACTCTGCACAAATGGTTGGTTATTTTAGTTTGGGGATTTATGGTGCACAATTTAACTGCTTGTCTTCATGGATCTGATATTGCTGGGATGTTCCACAGTACGGCATTACGTATCTATCTAGCATTTCTTTTGTTAAAGGTATTATTATGGCTCAAAAATCCTTTTTTAAAATCAAGAATTATTTTTGTAAGTCCTCTCCTCTCTGCACAAATCTGACCCGTAATTTGACCTGGTGGCGTCACGTGCTTGTCTCCGTGGCGATAAGTTTAATGCTGTTCCAGGCAAAGCAATAAAATCTCCATGGAGACAAGTGGCAGACACACCACCAAAAGTTACATAGTGCAGCTTTAAGTCAGTAAAGTCACTATATTCATTTGGTTGGTTGGTTTGGTTAATATCTACTAAGTGATTCTAGTGCTCATTCTCGCAGATACATCTATAAATCATGCCCTCAGACAGTAGTTCTGGGCCACTTTTCTGTATCATAAGAATCTCTGAATCGAATCAAATGTTTTTATACAACCACCTCCACAAACATGTGCTAAAATGCATAGGAGTCTTCTATTGTTTTATCAGTTCATATTTCAGTCTTAAGTTTACAGTGTGCGCTCTGAATAAAATCCTTCATCATAAATTGCGATAGTCAGAAGAATCATAATTAGATTTTTCCGAAAGCTGCAGAACTGCCCTAATATTAAGTAGATAATTGTCTCTTCTCTCTCCCTGGTTATAGGTGCCCTGGAGCGTCTGCAGCCCCCCCTCAGCTCTGCCCCCGCACCTGTCAGCGTTTCTGCCCCTGCCTCCGCCCCTGCCTCCGCC
>JACM01037679.1:0-23134 GCA_000787095.1 Periophthalmodon schlosseri
ACACACACACACACATACCCACACACAGATCAGAACATCTCCTAAATAAAGTATATAAACTCAAGTGTATTCATGTAGACATTTACCCGACATCTTTAACCCATAGACCCCATGATACACATTGTGCCTTTTCTTGAGGAGGAGCCATTTCTTCGAGGTTCTTTCAAAAGGATGCGTCTTTAATCAACAGGATGCCTGAAATACAAAATTAAAAGATTAAAAACGTTTATAACCACTGAGTACAATAGAACACATCTAATTAATACATCTTATCGATTGTCTTTGTAATTAAGTTTTAAAATTGTAAACTTTATGGACACCCTGTAGAATGTTTTTTTCGACAGTAGAAACACAGAATACTTATACTCAGATGCGATTTATATGTGAAATATATGTTTTTTTCTTCATTATTATGCATTTTTTGGCTGGTGCGACTTATACTCCAGTGCGACTTATACTCTGGAAAATATGGTAATAATAGTTCTATTCAGGAAAAGTCCAAGTTTGTCCTACTTTTTTCAGTATTGACACTTTTTCAAATGAGCATCTAGTTTTGCTACTGGTTTTAGCATTGTTTAGTAATTAGGTTTCGATATTTTGACAACCCTACTTAGGTCTAGTGCTTTCCAAATCACCAGGGACAATAATCACTTATAAAATGTCCTTTATTGGCCAGCGAGAGCCGTGAGGCCTGCTCTTCTCCCTTATTAACACCAGAGGCAGCGCTTGGCTCGGCCCGGGGACCACTGGGGCTACTCACAACTGGCTTTTCATCAACGGGAATACTTTGGCACCATCTCCGCTTCAGGGGAGGTTTATTTTTGCCAAAGCACTTTACGCAGAGGAATAGATCCCGTTTTTTACTGGCAAGCCGACCGGACTTTTGGTTTCTGTCTTGCAATGGAGACCGAATTAATTCACTAGCATGTTTGCAGATATGTAAAACAAGATACTGCCTCGGTGCTAATAATGCAGTTCATTTCTAACCGTGTCGTGAATGCGTTGCTGTTTTTCAAAATGGGGATTCCTGTTGGATTGGAGATAACTGGCAGTAGCAGCTTCCGCATCCGTGCCTCTTGGGCATAAAAAAGCATTTCATTATCAGCACGTTCCCTTGTGAATAATGTGTGTGATTATGCTCCCAGATTCTAAATGAAACGATGAAGATGTTATTTGCCGTGATACCTGTTGATAATTCCAAGCAGATTTAGGGAGGTGTAACGTACAGAAATACAGCCAAAAACAAAAGGGAGGGAAATGAAATGAAAAGCAGATTTCAACCAAGGCAGTGGCTTTATCTCGCAATGATAAAGATTTAGATTTAGATCAGGACGGCTTCTTTGTGTCATACAGCCACAGAACCTATTTACATATAAAAACTACATTCATTAGTCATTGTCTTGTGTTAAATCTTTGAATCACTCTATTTAAAGCTGAGGTACCTGATTTTCAACTAACGGCGAAAGGAGGAAGTGGTTATTTAAATCCGTCTAACTAGTTCCTATGGTTCTCACAAACCCTTTGGCACATCTCTATATAAGCGTGAATGCCGCTTTAGAACAGCTTTTTCAGAAAGCAGTGAAGCAAGGTCGACCGCTCTGGGACAGCCAATCAGCTCTCATCCCAAAGCTTCATATAGTGACTCACGCGGCTCCTTTGTACAGTGTGTAGTGGTCTGATTCTGTCACAAACTTTGCATTTTACAATTTCAGATTTTTTTTTTTATGAGAAAAACGTTGTGTACCTCGGCTTTAACAACACGCCTCACCTCGCCGACCCTTTGCACAGTACGACGTGTTCACTGTACATTTCAGACCTAGAAAATTATAAACGAATGGAATGTACCTATAGAGGCTAACGCTTATCTTCCATATAGGTTTAACTTGGAAAATTTCCATCCCGTAACGTTTTATCTGTCGGGGTAATGAATAACTCGGAGCAAAGAGATGCTTATAAAGGCCTACAATTACATTTTTGGCATCGACCCAAGCGTGGCCATGGCTCTTCAACACGCAGAGTATATAGGTCATCATTTTATTACAGTGCCAAACGGCTATGAGAGGAGGATGTCATTTGCCTAGTTTAAAACCCAATTGTAGCTAGTTTATAGGCTATTTTGTTAACCGCTGATGTAAATAAAGACTTTTGGTTGGTGTCACTTTACATGTTGGACAAAGCAGGGTTACTTCGATGCCTGGAAAGAAAACTGGAAGTAGCAGAAAGACGTTTGTTGCAGTGTATTTCATAATCTGTCCCGCTCTAGCAAATTTGGTTGGACCCGTCTCAACGGCTGATGGTTTGGCAAGCTTCGTTACTACAACTCCACCTCAGATTTTTATTCAGTTTAAGGCCACAGCTTTTGCCAGACATTGACTTGTAGTAGTTTTGCTATGAAAAGTAAACGCCACGCTGAACAAGTCCAGATAGTGTCTTGGCTGTAACCGGGCCGGCTCAGAATAGAAACACATGCTTTCTAATCAAGACCATTGCTCTTTAATCTTGAATGAGCTCAAGGAACTCGGTCCAGGCCTAGAGGTAGAGTCCTGGGTAGAGTCCTTGAAAGGAGGATATTAACAAAGATAGGTGAATTAACATCAACAACGGAGAAAAGCAGGGAAAAAAGAAGTATAGACCACGGATGAGGCACTGGTCTGATCTCGCAATGGGAAAAAATACTAGTGCCCAGACCAGACTTTAAGGTGTCTGTTGTATGGCATTAAACCGTATCAATCGCCATGGAGACAAGCAGTTACAGGTCAGATATGCGGAGAGGTGACCCCGCTCACTGTGAAATCTATTTTTATTCATAGGATTTTATTTACATATTTATTAATTTATTATTTTTTTTGCAATAAAATGGAATGGAAAATGGATTGTTTCACAGCATGGCTTCAAACCTTACTGCAAAACATTCCAGGTAAAGCATTAACATCGCCACGGAGATAAGCAGGTGGCAGACTCCAATCAGGAAAGTTACATAGCGCACCTTATGTCTGTCTCAAAACATGTTGCTGCTCTCTGATTGGACGATTGGTCATGGAGGCGTGGGAACCATAAGGAACAATGTAAACAGACAAAAGTTGAGTTGTTCTTTTAGTGAAGTTGTCATGGTTTGATATAGGACCCAAAAGCAGAACATAGAAGCACAGTGATTTATTTACAGCCAATAAAGTGGTTGGGTTCGCAGGGCAGGCGGGTGAGCAGATCAGGCAGGATCTGGGCACGGGAAAAACACTTTCACAAAAAAAACCCCAAACAAAATATCAAAAAAAACAAGTGAAGAACTACTAACGAATAGTGTAGATCAAACAAACTGGCGAGGAGTAGCTGTGGAGCTGCTCTTCTTCTACTGAGGTGGAGTGTAGATGGAAGCCAGGTGTGCAGTGAGTGGCCACGCCCACACACGAGGACGCAGATGAAACAGAGGATGAGGAGAAGACAAGACTGTGACAGAAGTTCAATTATGTGTATGTCAAAATAATAATCCTAAAAAAAAAGTTAACATAATCTTTTTAAAACTCTAATGCAGTGTAATGCAATTCTTTCTCACCGCCCTCCACCCTTTCCCCCACTACTGTAAGTCCTTACTCACAAGTGTCCCTCAAAAGGCACTAAAACGCCAAGTGTTATTCTTTCAAGGCCCATTGAAGTTTTTAGTACGTCCAGTAAACGCTTCGTGCTTGTTTTAGCTGCCACCGCTCTATTAATTTACAGCCGCCTGCCTCCTCAGCTGCAGATGGCCTACATTTGGGTCACATGACGGGTTTGTAGAGTGGCAGCGAATCACTCTATGTTCTGCGCGCGTATGTCTTCTTGGTTTAAAGCTCACTGGAGTTTTCTTTCTGTATTCTTTGTAGGTGAACTGTCCCGCGGGATTAATTCTGCCCAAGAAAAAAAATATAAAGGGTTGGAATAATTTATAACGCCTCGAGCCAGTTTCCTCTTTTCCAATTGGTCTTCGGGTTGAGGTACGCCAAGTGGATTTTCAGAAATAAGTTGCAGCTGACTTCTATAGGTGGAGGTGGGTTTAGATTAAAATGTATGCGCTTAAGTAGAATAGCAGCCATACTGTTACTTCAGTCATGATACAACTAAAGGTACAAGTTAGGGCGGCACTATTTTGGACTAAAAAATTAGCAATATAATTTGCGATTTATGTTTAAAAAGCAGAATTCTGTTCAGAGAGAGAAGACGTATTTATCGTATGTACATTTTCTTTGCAGCCATGGCAAGATTTTTGTTATTTTAGTTGTAATGCGATCAGATTTGAGCCGTAGAAAGTTGAGTAAGTTACTTCTTTAGCTAAATATTGCTTCTATCTGTTTTGCATTTTTGTTATTGTGTAATTGGCATAAAGTACTCTCAATATTATTGTTTATCGCAGTTTATCTCTCTCTATCGCTCTAGATTTTACAATAAAAACAGGATATTTTGTTCTTTACAGAGGCCGTTCTTTTATCTACTACTGCTATCTAATACTACTACTATCTACAAATATCTGTCACCTTTTCAGACTGTTGTAATTGTTTTAACTGAAGCCTTATGCACCACAGGTTCAGTAAATATTTAAATGTACATTTTACTATGCATTTTATTAATAGCAAATGTTATATGTTTTAACTGTGCGCTCAGGACTCCCTCAGAAATGTGATGCAATCTCAATGGGACTTCATGATGGAAAAAAAAACAAAAAACATAAAATAATAAAATAAATAAATAAAAATAATCAAAATATTTGCACTAACACACACTGTGATTTCGATTGGATTATGAAAACTACATACATACTGTAATGTCTGACTCATTTTAGCAGCCAATTGTACTGTAGAAGAAAATTACAATGCGAGACAATACATGAATAATTTGTACATAAACATCCTCAAGGGGAGTTTCTTGGCCACAGTAGCATAAAACTATAATAGTTATAACATAGTTAAAAGCCATTATATGAAATTATAAATAATAAAAGTAGCACTATTAGAAAAACATGGGGTAAAAGTATTGCAATAAAAATACTTGTTGGAGTACAGATTAGCTCTAACATAGTTATTATCCCCTCCTGTGTTTCTGGCGTATGTAGCGTGTGTGAACATGTATAGTCTGCTGAGTGCGGAGGAAGTACTGTATACGGTTCTATAGAGAGACATGAGGGCGCTGTGGTTTGTGGGGTTACCGTGGTGATGGGGGCAGGATGCGCACATGACTCTACCTGTCTATAGATGCTCTTCTGATATTGACTTGAGTGATCTGCGTCTCCATGTGCCCTATACACACTGGCATTAATGAGCACGAGGCAGAGAACTTCATGTGTTTGCTCCTCAGTGGGTTTGGAGTCAGTTTGAAATTGCACACTTAAAGCTGCACTGTGTAACTTTTCATATATATCGTTCTATATATGAAAGCTGCAATGTTATATCTTCAGGCTCAGTATTTATCGTATGTACATTTTCTTTGCAATGATGGAGAGAATTTTGTTATTTTAGTTGTAAAACGATAAGATTTGAGATGCAGGAGGTAGTTCAGCCAGAAATGTTCCACAGTATGGCATTAAACATATCCAGCTCCATGAAGACAAGCGCGTAGGCTATATTAAAGGTCAGATCTGTGGAAAGGCGACCTCTTCATGGAGACAAGTAAGGGGCGTACACTCCGTCAGTATCTGATGAATATCCTCTTCTGGGAAAATTAATTTGCTTCTAACCTCCTTTTTAACCAATGTCACTTTGCACTGTAGGACATTTTGTGTTTTTTTGTGTTGTTTTTCTTAATATTTGAGCAGTAGCTGGTTGAATAATTAACTTCTATGACACATTCTAGATACTAAAAGTAACTACTCAACTCTTTAATTGTGCTATATAGTATTATTTATTGCTAGCTACATTTTTTCGATATGGTTCACTTAACAAAATGGTTGACCGCTATCGTCCTGCTTTAGTATTATCGTGTATTGTGATTTTTTTCTGAAGCAGAATGCCGTAATTCAAAATTAGTGACGGCCTTACACAGGTTGCATTAGCTAGTTACTATTTACTTCAAATTTGACATTGTTATTGAAAACTAATTTGGCACAATTACACACTTTTATGCAGTGGTAAAGAAATCAAGAACACTTAAAAGGCCTGTGTTTATTTTTAATTAAAAGGCCCATATTATGCTATTTTCTGATCTATGTTATAACGTTGTTTCCTCATCACAAACACACCTGGAGTCGTGTTTTGTTTCATTCACGCATGTTTAACACACAAACCCTGCACATTTAGGCTGCGTTCTTCTCTCAAACTGAAAACACTCTGTTCCACCTTGTGATGTCATGTGGTAAAACAGAAAGTGCTCCATTGTGTTTTTAAACTCCATACACCTTCGCTAGAATCATTTGGATGATTTCAGCTCTGGAATTCACAGTCTCTACTGAACAAAAGGTTAAAAGTAGCTGTTAACTTGAAAACTACCGCTTCATGACATCACAAGGTGGAACAGAGCATTTTGAGCTTTGGAGATGTCGACAGACTAATAACAACAGATTACTTAGACGTGTGCGAATGAAACAAAACACAACTCCAGGTATGTTTTTGAGGAGGAACCAACATTATAACACGACTTAAAGCTCACAAGAGGCAATTTTGCGTATTATAGGACCTTTAACAGGTTAGAGACTCATAATTAACCCAGTTTTTAATAGCAGGTAGCTTTCGATGAAGATTTTGCACAAAGTAATTCCAGATGACTCAGTTCTACAAAGCAATCATTATCTTTTGTATTGTCTTTTTGTATCAACCAAAAACATGCGTCTCCTCATGCCAAGTTTATAAGTAGCTCAACTTGCCAGTCCTGTACAGTAAGTTTTGGAAAATCCTATACGCTTTATAAATAGATGACATACTCAGAGGTGACAAGTACTTTTCTACTTACTTACACAATCCCACATTAAAGAGGCAGTTATGAATAAAAAATACACAGCCTTCCTGATGTGGATCTCGTGTATCATCCGGGGAGGCAGTAAATAAATAACGTTAATGTCACAAGCGCACAGCGTGAAATGGTGTCGCGTTCACTCTTGAGAAACTTTTAGAAAGCTTAGAGTCCGACCAGGAAACTAAAGCGGTGCACTCATATTTTGACACCTGTAAAAAGCGTGATTAACGAGTTTGTCCAGAAAGGCAGTGCGAAAAAACTGATGCGTGGAGTCTTTGGGTAATGTTTTTTTCGCTAGTAGTTATGTTAATCGTGAATGAATATCTTCCGTTAAAGGTCCACTATGTAACTTTTCTGGATAGGGGTTTGCCATTGCTTCACTTCAAATGTTCCACAGTACTAGGGGCGACAGTAGCTCAGTCAGTAGAGTGTTTGTCCACTGATCTGAAGGTTGGCAGGTTGGCGGTGCGATTCCAGCTCCCACAGATGACTGCCGTTATTGTTACTACTATATTTTCCCACTTTGATAAACTTACGGTATTAACGGCCATATTGGATTACATTTTATAATAACCGCACCATAGTTAGCCTTAACAAAGCATGAAGAAAGACTTAATTAATGATGAGAAGCGTGTTAATAGTTAATTACCCATCACCCTAACTCCAATACCATCACTCATTACCGTCTTAAGTAGTTACTAAGCCTGAATTATTCTTTATAAAGTAATTACTAAGGGACTGTGACGTCACCCACAGCGTTCGGCTTCAGTCAAATGAAGCTCATCGAGGCTAGAGCGGTTATGGGGCCAATTTGGAGCCGACTTAAATATTTGGAAGTGTCATAGCAGCCAAAGAGTCAATCTGAAGCGAGGCTGTTGAAGGTAACGCCCCTTCCCGCCCGCACTGGTTTAGCACGGAGCGGGCGTCAATCAAACCTGTTGCTAACGCTAGCGGGAGCAACATCGGGAAAGAAGCCGCATGATTTGTCTGTTATTAATGTTCATATCTTGATTCACGGGCACAATAGTGAAATAAAAATACCAGGATCATGTAGAGCAGGTTAATAACGAACATTTTAAGACCAAAATGACGAAATGTTGATGGACCCAGAAACGTGCCCATGATCGCTTCCTATTTGGAACGCGACGGCTAGTGCGTTAGCTATGTCCACTTATATATACAGTCTATGGTGTTACCCCATATTGTTCTTGTTTTGATCCTGCTTTAGTTTGGCCTTACAACTGACATTTGAATAATTATATCTTAAGCAGAAATGAGCTTTATCACTACGAATTTCCAGCTTTATTCCTTGAGTGTTGAGACACAAGTTAATTATAATATAGGGTCTAGTTTTATCAATTAAATTTATGTTTTTGAGATTTCCTGTTGTGGCACTTGGTATGAAAAGTCTTAGATTCTATAGATAGGTCCTATATAGAGACACCACGCCTTCGTCCATGCTGCGGTGTCAAACCCCCACACGCTCTGTCGCCTTTATGTTGTTGTCACTGCCGTCTAATCTTTGTTATGGTATGTAAATATATTTTTATGACTCTTATTCTTTGCATTGCCGTCTGCGTGTGCACTGTATTTCTGCATTCCTCTCCACGTGTTGGCCGCAGAGGACGGGGGTTCGGGTTACTCTCAACACAGCTGTCCCAGATCGCGCGAAACTTAATCGTCAAAGTGTGAGACAGTGGTCATGTGACGAACACACATCGCCTGGCAACAAGGTACAGTGAAAAGTGTGCTTTTCATAAATTCAACTCTCGCAACACGTCCTGCGCTGTTGGTATGTAGCGTTAGCCTTAGCGCGTGCACACATGGCTTTTGGCTAGTCAGTGATTGTGGAGATATACACAGAAGGACATCTGTGCTGTTTTTAGGGCTAGGACAAGATTATCAAATGCAAAGAATTATTAAGTTATAATCCATTCTGGCTGCTTAAAAAGAAACTTTGTGGATATATATAAACTGCGACTAAACTCAAAACCAAACTTGGACTAGACCAGAACTAAACCAGGACTTGAACAGGACCAAAACATGTTTATGACAAGACTGTAAACCGTGGGGGGTGGGGCAGGAGTCTCGGATCCATTACATAGTTGTTTTGGGGGTCCCGGCTGGAAATGTTTGGGAACCCCCTGGTCTAATACTACGCTGCCCCAGTCCATACATCACTATGCTATTATACTAAAAATACAGCTATAATTCACTCAACACTGTTTGTGCTGGTGAGCCTGAGGTGCTGCAGTCTGCCTCTGTAATGCAAGATGTCACTTAGTGGAGTAATATAGACCTGAATAGACCTCAGAACCAGGGCTCACTGGAAGCATTATATTCATGGATGCAATGTTTACAGTTTCATTAGTGCAGACACCGGCCAGCAGGCAGATAAATACAACCCCAAAGGACATATTTATCATGCATGTATCACTGTTTGCTGATTAAAAATGAGCGTCTGTAGCCTCCTAGAAATCCTATACAGTCGATATATATATATAATTGAATGATTTGTATTTGGGATTAACATTGTCTTTTGTGAAGTAAGATGCGTTTATTATAGGGTGGCTCAATTTTGCAAAATCTTGTCTTCCAATGATTTATTTTAGTAGATTCTTTTTATAGACCGAGGTTTAGTTTGTTTTCATACTTGACAGTTTTGACTCCTCACTAGCGCTCTTCCTCAGAGTGGTCACGTGATGTTGTTGTGGCGTGTCCGGTCAGCTGGTTTAAACAGGTTTTGGCGATGTCTTCCTACCAGTGAAGGCAGGACGACAAACATAATTAGGATAGAGAACAACAAACATCTTCCTTGGATTAAGGAGGCAATCGAAATACGTAAACGTGTCCACAGGACTTTAAACCGGGATGAGGGGGCCTTTTTACTCTCACACACCTGGGATACTGTCCTGAAGAAGTCGGACTGCAGATGGCGCTGTTGTTCTGCTTCCACTGGTAGGAAGACAGCCGCAAAACCAAATCAGCTGACCAGACACGTCACAGCAGCATCACCTGACCACTCTGAGACTGTTAGTGAGCAATCAAAACTGTTCAACACAAACTAAACCTTGGTCTGAAAAAAGAACCTATTAAAATAAATAGAATCATGTTTATTTAGCTCATAATTAAAATCACAATAATTTCAAACAATTACTTCTGTCAAAATAATCCTTTACAGAAAGTATAGACATAACATATTTGATTAAATGTTTTGTCACTTTTGTTTAAAAGCTTATTCATGAGTGTCAATAGTTTGTTTTAAATTGTTAATTGTTATGCCAACGGTCCACATTTTCATCATTCTGAAACCCATGGATGTAGCTTAGAAAAGTGGTTTTGAGTGGCTGAACAAGTTAATCCATCATCATTAATTAATATTTTTTGGTTACAATATTTTTTTTTATAATCACAGTTTCAAATATGATAAATTGCACAGCCCTTGTCTAACAGTATGTTTTGTGATTTATTTATTTATTTTTTTTACTGTTTCCGAGGTAAGAGCCCTGTATCAGAACCGGCGAACTACATTCTCATTCAGCGCTATTCATTCATACAACTCTACTCAGTTTTACAAAAAATACAAATATAGGCCCTCTAATATGATACTATCAGCACTGAACGGCGTATTTGAAGCGGTTCCCGTTGGCCGGAGGTTTGTGTGCAGTGGCCAGCTCAGGCCCGGGACGCTGGCTGCTGCTCGCTGACCCTTGTCCAGTTTGGACCGGCTCCAGCTGCCCCCCACAGGGAACGCTCCTGCCCCCACACCTGTAACACTGTCCTAGCCAACTGTTTCTCCTCTAGCCCTGTGCATCTAGTTTGTGTCTGTGCAGTAAAAAAGCGAATAAAATTAATATTGTAGTTAGGACTGCAAGATTAATTGCAGTCAATTTGAAATCTAAATTTGAATGGACACAGTTAGCGCATCTCAAAGGCTGCAGTTTTTGAGGTATCATAATTTCCTTCAACAAAATATCCTGTCTTATTCTGCTTATAAACAGCTAATCCTGTAGTTTAGATGTGTAAAAAGATGTTCTGAAATGGGATTCTTGTATGTGTCTTGTATTCTTGGTCTGTCAGTTCATATTCATGTCTTTTTGTCAATGCTTCTGGATGTGTTTAAAATGTGAACTTTGAACAAAACCGTATTATTAAAACATAAACTGCAAATCTATTCACAATGATTGTCAGAAAAATCAGTTAGATATTTTTCCCCAGTCATTCAGCCCTAATTGTAGTGTTAAAATAGAAGAGAAATGAGGACACATCATGGGTAAGAAGCTGCTATCGTTAATAAGTGTCATGTGAAAGAGGTTTGTTGAGTGAGGCTGAACTTCTGGCCCAGTTACTTCAAGTCTTAAGTTGTATTTTAAACGTGCTGTATAAATAAAATTGAACTGAATTGAACTGAATTGAAAAAAGTCTTCATGTTTGACGTTTAGACTGTAAAACATTTATGGCACGTTAGCAAAGCAGACGCACCCTACAGAAGTCAGTCATTGACCTGGTTTAAAGATGAAACGGTAACAAATGTCATAGGGAAATGTTTACTTTTTGAATCTACTGGAATCCACCAGACATAGACTTGTTTATAGACAGCTTCATGGAGATACGGACATGGTTTTAAAATGTGAACTTCCCAAATCGGACGTGAGTATGGGCGCACTTCTCTGGCTCCAATTCACTTTACATTGGAAAACTGTAACCCGCTCTACATGATCATGGTGTTTTTATTTCCCTATTGTGTCCGCAAATCAAGATATGAACAGGTTTGATTGACAGTGTTGCTAAGCTCCCGCTCCCTGCTAAACCAGCGCTGCGGGCAGGAAGGGGCGTTACCTTCAATAGCCTCGCTCCAGATTGGCTCTTTGGTTGCTATGATGCTTGCGGTCAGAATTCCAAATATGGAACTGGGCTCCAAATTCGCCCCTATAACTGTTAGCCTCGACTGTTAGCTTCATTAGCCGAACACTATGGGTGAAGTCACATTCCCTTAGTCCACTTCTTTATACAGTTTATGCTTGAAACATAGTGGGAGAGGAGTGTTACAAACTATTTAAAATGCAAACTAAACTACTGTATTTCTGTAAATGAAATGGCATTAAATTTGCAGAAAAAAAAAAAAAAATCTATGTAAATCCAATAGGATACTGGAATGAAAAAAATTGTATCTATTTTGTTTTGTATGACTTTCTAACTGCTATTGTTTGCTTTACAATACAGAACTTGGAAATACTGATGTGGGTTGCTATGGTCATCAGTAAGTTGGGAAGAAGAGACAAAAAAAAATCACTTAAAGCCCCACTGCGTACCTTTTTAGCAAAAAAAAATTTTAATGTTTCTATTGCACTGAAGAAGACCTCCACCTGTTTGTCTCCATGGAAATGTTGATCCTTTGACTATAATATTCCATAGTATGATATAAAACGTATATATATCTCCATGGAGAATGTTCCAGACTGTGGTTTTAACTAATAAAGTAAAAGTAGGCACTAGGATTGTCTCGATCATTACTATATCGACCTGTCATTGTATATATGGTACCTGGAAGGATATACCTTAGGGCTCAATATTTATTTATGTACATTTTCTTTGCAATAATGGAGAGATTTTTGTTATTTTAGTTGTAGAAGGTAGAATAAGTAATTTCTAATCTAATTATTGCTTCATTCTGCAATTTATTTGATGCAGCTCAGGCCTTTTAATGATACTGTTTATTTCAAAAATGGTTTCTGCTTTGTATCTGTGGCATAAAGTACTTTAAATATTATCGTTTATCGCTATATTTCTCTGTAGCAATGCGTCGTACTTCAAAATTTATCATGACAGGCCTGGTAGGCACAAATAGAAAAGTGTGGCATTGTTGTTATGGATTGCATATTTAGTAGTATCCCTTAAGACATGCTCACTTATAAACTCATTTGTCTTCCGCGCGGTTTAAACACGGCGCAGGCAAAACCACTTCTGTCCCAAAAGTCAATTGTCAACAGTGGATCTGCTCTGAGCTCTTATCTGCAGCGTTCTGCCTGCTTCTTCTGTCGCTTTCCTTGTGCCGTGTGACTGAGTTCCTGTTTCCAGTAGCCACCTATAGAAATGCCAAGTCCATTCAAATACATTGCGCCGCGCACGATGCATTTGCCCCCTTTGTCAAAGTTTACGAAATTCAATGGGGAAACTCAACTTATTACAGCCATTCCGCGCCCGGTTATTATGCGTGATACAGGAAAAAAACTACACTTTTACTGAATACAAAATGCGCTGTCTATTCTACATTTGTCTCTATTGACTACAAAGCATGTAAACAGCATGGCGGAACGTTATTAAGTCTGCCGTAAAAGTAATAAAACGTAGCCTGGCCTCCGTGACGCTTCTGTTGTTATTGGGAAGCCGAGCATTGGGAGCTGGTGAATAATTGTTTATTGAACCGTTGCTGTGGGAATGCGGACATCTCATTATAGCTCCTCATACATGCGAGTGCAGAGGAGCCAGAGGGGACTTTAGTGTTATGATCCTATGCAGACTTTCAATTAGGTTCAACTTTAGAAATTCGCATTTACATCTTACGTCTAAGTTGATTATCACCAAATTGTGGATCTAATTTCATTTTAATTAGGGCGACAGTGGCTCAGTCGGTAGAGAGTATGTCCGCTGATCCGAACGTTGGCGATTCGACCTAAACATCACTGGACCCACAGGTTGGCGGCGCGATGCCAGCTCCCACAGATGAACGCTGTCGTTGTGTCCCTGGGCAAGACACTTAACGCACTCTGCCCCCAGTGTCTGCGTACACTGGTGCGTGAATGGGCGAGTGGTTCCTGGATGTAAAGCGCTGTGACCGTTTACTATTTAATTCATAATTTTTGTTCCTCGTGTTGAACAATTTTCGATTCAGTTTCGTTTAGTCTTATTCAAAACTAATAAAAGGTCTTTCAGTATTCATTTCCAGAACATAAACAATACAGACTTTTATCATTGCCGTTTCACACAAAAATAATTACTATTCTTCTCCTGAACTCTGCTCCAAACCACATTTACTGACAGAATTGGCTGTGAACCTCTTGATTAAACTCGATTACTTCCGCAGCCCTCGTGTTTTGCATTTTTATTTGCCATATGTTGTAAGCAGGATGCCCTTCCACGTGGCCAATTGTGTTTATTAAGGCGCTAGACCAGGCTAACGGCGAGTGCTGTCTCCAGTGTGTGAGTTGATACACTTTCCTTGTGTCCAAAATAGATCACATCAGGAATCAAGTTAACAAATTAAAAATGCTCCACCCAATTTTTTTTTTTTTGTATCATTCTGCAGCTGCCAGTGTCACCAAAGCAAACAACAACTGTAATTTGCAAAAGGCATTTACTGGATTTTGTAAAGATTACTAAGAGCATCTTGGATTGATTTGTGATGCCTTGCTACAATTGGCTGACTCTTTTACTTTCTAAATATAACTGAATATCCAGGGTAGCGTAGCTGTGAACAGTTAGATGCGTGTAGATATTATATATATTTCTCTATCATGGTCTGATCATTGTAACAGTCTACTATTTTTAAATTGACATTGCAATGGACTGTTTCTCTGTTTAACACTTTCCCCACCCACTCCTCCTATTGGTCTGTGCCATAGGTGAGTGACAGGTGGGTTCAGCCAATCAAGTGCGATCTCTCAGTAGATATAGTTAACTTTGAATGGCAGTATATAAGACACAAACTGCTTGAACTGTGGTAACATTGAAACCGGCTTAGAAAAAATCATGTTATGAATTTTTTGACACATCCCCCTCTCCTCCTTATGCCCTTCTTTACAACTCCTATACTATTTATCCACGCTTTGGACTAGCACAAAGCTATAACCCTATGCTAAACCCCGCAGTACAAATGAAGCAGGGAGCTTCTTCCGTGTAGATTAGAGGAAGTGCGCAGAGTAAGGGCTAAAATTGGGTCAGACATCTGAGATCAAGACACCTCTTTTCACCCGTGGGTGTCAGACATTATCCAATAGAGCTTCACTCTTTCACTTTGCCAGTCTACCGCAAGTCTATCCAGTCCAATCCAACTTCCTGTACCGGCCAAGAAAAGAGCCTAGACGGAGTTATTATTCTTGGCGATTCTGCATTTGGTTTTGGACCCGCACCAACTGATAGGTGTCACCATTGGCTCGGTTACAGCGCTGTCTGAGTAAGAGCTTTAAACTATGCACACCAGCAGCTCTGAAACTAAAAAGCCTGTGCGGATGTATCTTTTATGTAAATGACTTACTCTGTACAAAGCGCCTTGTTAGAACTAGCGCTGCGAGAATAGTCACAATCAAATTAAAATTGTAATTTGAATGGACAGCAAAATATCCTGTCTTATTCTGCGTAAAAACCGCCAACCCTGCAATTTGGAGCTGCACAAACATGTTCTGAAATGTGATGCTTGTGTTACTTTGTCAGTTCTTATTTCAGTCTACTTGTCAGTTCTTTGGGACGGGTTTAAAATGTAAACTTTGAACAGAGTCGTATTATTAAAACATAAATACTTAAATGTCATCACAATGTTTTGTCAGAAAAAAAAAAAAAAATCACATGTCGATATTGTTCCCAAATCGCTCAGCCCCAGTTAGAACAATGAATTTGATTATAACTGGTGCATCACATGAATCTACTCTGGAACAGTTCGTAATACTGAGTTTATTCCTGCGCGCGCTTTAAGTCGAAGACAGCTGGAATTTCTATAGGGGCCGCGTCAGTCGTGATTGATGGTAATGTCTAGTGGAAGATTGTAGCTTGCAGTCTCTATTCTCTTTGAACTGAAATGGATTCTGATTTACACCTAAGTAACTCGCGGACGATTTTCATAATATGCAAACAGATGGAGGCGACTGAGCGGGCGGTTTGGCAAAGTGTCAGGGAGGGCGGTACTGCTCCCTGTTCTTAAAAGACATCAAGAGGCACTTATGGCTCAGTTCTATTAGAAAGAAGCATGACAGGAGGAACACTCAGGGCTGTAGCCACAAACAGCCACAGACGCAATTAGTCATCTGCTGGGGTTTGATGTATGAGGGGTGCTTCAATCAAGGGTGTGCTAATTGCTAATGCACATGTGATGGTAATGCATGGGAGGATATAGCAGGAGACAGCGGTCGTAAGCGGTTGTTGGCTGTATAATGAGTGGAGGAAACAGGTCAAAATAATCACGTTTTCTATTTTAATATTTTGTTTTAACATGTAGGTGCATACGGTATATACATTTTCATGAAGTCTCAAAGCACGAAATACAAAACCAGTTTGCCATTTTACATGTTTAAACAGTTTGCAGTGGCTCAGAGGGGTCTCACTTACCTTATGCATTCTGAGCATCCGAAGTATTCACCACAATAAGTTGGTAAGTGCTTTTCACAACTTTCAGAGGCCAGAGCAGAGTTTTGCCATCGCGGTAATGCTATCAACAGCTAGCATGCTAACTGCGCACTTCCAGATTCTCTGACAAAAGCGCTTTCTAAGTGTACAGACAGTAACAGGCTTAGTTTGACCTCAAGAGGTGCTTATACGGTGTATCTGTAAAGGGCACGACAAATTTCTCTCAAATACTTTGCGCACGTCGCACTCTTAAAGCTACCGTCCGTAAGTTTAATTGATTTGTTTCACCAGTTTATGGCGGGTGTGAAAACTATTTAATGCCGTTTAGACAACCTATAGCAAATTTATACTTACATATAAAATATCCATGATTTGGATATTTGTAGATGCATCAGGAGCTGCGTCTGACATTTAAACAAACCAGGCCATTACAAAGTTGTCAACTCAATGGGAAAAAGTGAAACACAAGCTTCCATATATGATCCTGTACATCATTTCCATAAATAAGTATCTTGTATTTCAGGGTGGTGAATGGAAGATATGCCCATTCATATCAACTATATATTCCCCATTGCAAAGATTTCACACCTGTCCTGGGCTTGTTCTCTGTGGGACCATAACATGTCTTAATGCGTTTCAAAGTAGAGCCATCACACCACTTGACACGTTGCACTCAATAACCCTTATGCAACGATACCTGTTTTCTGTGTGTCAAAGAGATTTACACTAAACCTGCTTAAAGGGGAGGGCATTGACCCGCATTAGAGAAGACATTTTTGTGTTGGTTAACGTAAGTATTTTTTCTGCGTGTTTTAGACCGGTTTGCCTTGGGTTGTGTTCTCACCATGACCTTATTCTCATAGAAACAGTCAGTTGAGGTTACCACTGGCATAAATGACAAAGGAGAAACCCAATAGCCCAGCTTTGTGTAAACTTAGCTTACAGGAAAAACAAAAAAAAATTGAATGGCATGGAGTTAAAGCATAGAATTTCACAATTACAATAGAAATATTTTGTCTCTTGTGAAGGCTGTCAGCGGGCGTGTTGCAAAATGTGGGTTCACAAATTCATAAAAACATATCTTGCGAGGCTCCTACTGAATTTTTTGCCTTGAATAAAAAACTGTTTGACCGATAATGTGGTAGTATTGCAGTGAGTGGGAAGGTGTTACATTGGCAGACAATAACTCTTTAATCACTACTTATTAATGTGCCATTGTAGAGGTAGATAGCAAAGTTTGCTGCTAAAATAAAAACAGAAATTAAGTGTAAACAACTAGTTCCCAAACAGTTGCCGACCCCAGTGCACTGTTAGCTTTATTGTTCTAGTTCACGCACATGTACAGCATCTAGGCTACGTAACCACAGACTTTATAAAGAAGTGGACTAAGGGAGTGTGACGTCACCCATAGCGTTCAGCTCCAGTCAAATGAAGCTCGTCTAGGCTAGTGGTTACGTAGAAGGTAACGCCCCTTCCCGCCCGCACCACTGGTTTAGCAGGGAGTCAGTCAAACCTGTTGCTAACGCTAGCAGGAGAGACCTCGGGGAAATAAGGCGCCTGATTTGTCTGTTATTAATGTTCATATCTTGAATCACGGTCAAAATAGCAAAATAAAAACAGCTGGATCATGTAGAGCGGATTAATATGAACATTTTTAGACCGAAATGATGAGGCTCACTGCAGCAGTTACAAAGAGAGGGGCGACGGTATTTCAGTGTAAAGTGAATTGGAGCCAGAAGCGTGCACATGATCACTTCCTATTTGGAACACGGCAGCTAGCAGATTAGCTGTTTCCATTTATATATACCGTCTGTCTATGTAACAGAAGTGTACTGGCTCGTGGTGTCTCAAAGCGAATGCTAACTTTTATTAAAACGTAAAATATAAAATAAACAACCAATTACAATTGAAAGTAAAAACTGCTCAATAGTTTTTATATGTAGATTGCCTCAGTTTGCCAGTGTTATACATTTTTTGTTATGCCTCAAAATTAGCATTAGCCTTAGCATCTAGACACAAACATCTGCCTTTTGTGTCCTCCAATAAATGTCACAGACGCCCCCCTCACGACTTGCGCTCCACTGTGTGATCTTTAAGTATTTATTGGTTTTAATGTAACTCAGGAAGTAGTGACGCTAACGGTGTGCTAACCGGGAGCCATTGCGCACAGAGCCAATTAACTAAGTTCTGTCTGCTTCCCAGTTGCCTCAATGTACCTTAACAAATCATATCTTAACAAAGTAGTGAACATGTTGCACTACTTTTAACTGTAAAGCCGTCTGTACATTCATTTCATTCTCAGTGAAGTTCTGTTTTAACGATATCGCTTTCCTTCAATTCAGTCTAAACATTTGATTCAATTTAGCACAACCACTTCAGGGAAAAATGTGCTCAAATGAAATTACACGTGTGGGATTACATGGCGTATACATTGTTCTCATGGTATATACTGTAGGTTTCTTTGGATAAAATCGTTCCTAATGCGTTTGCAAGGTGCATGAAGAGGGCTAGTCCAAATCTTCTGTGACCATCTACTGAACCGTGAAACGATGTGCGGACCCATGGTGTTGTTAAAGCGTGCCACAAGACTATAGCCTCCATATATAGGCACGTATAGCTGGGGAGGTCTGATTCACTTCCAGAGCTATTTATGCCTATAGGGTTTGACTGAGGACAAGGCCACAGCTACGGCTCTGCTAAAACACTGAAATATCGATATACCGTGATACATTACATTGCTACATTTGACCATACAGTATCGATACTGTGGGCTGATTTATCGATACATCTGAAGGAGCTTTATTAAATTATTTCACGACAGCAAATCTACAATCTGACAGTCAAACAGCAAATTGTTCCATAAAATCCAGCGCAGATTACGTGAAAACTTTTATTTTGAAATCCACTGTGTTTTTTTCTCTGACAAACTCCACCATGACAGAGGCACCTGTGCTCTCTTTGTGCCTGTCACCTCCGATCTGCCTCACTGAAGGGAAACGGCGCCGTACCCATGACGACCAGCTAATTCTGAATCATGCGACCTCCCTCAAAAGTGAAGCGGCATCATCATTACCTGATTGTTGCAGAGTCAATGGGGCTCTACGATATTTCCACCATTGTCTCCATTATGGAAGGGCTTTGGTGCTGAGTCGTACGGAAGTGTATTAACATAATTGACCCCTACTGTTTGTATATTGATATTATTATAGAGCCTTGTTCAGTCTATGGGTTAACACTTGTGCGGAAACCATTGCACAATGGGGACCAAACTGGGACTAAACCTGGACGAAAACAGGACTAAACCAGGACTAGAAGAGGACCAAACCAAGTCTACATCAGGACTAAATTTGACTCAAACCAGGACCCTAAAAGTATACTCTAAAATACATTGCCATATTATAAAAAATGCCATCTATCAAGTTTCAAAGCCAGATGCCCTCCCCTACATATATTATATCTGGACAGTTACAGGTGTTTTTATTACAAAGAAGTAATTTGGCCTGGTGGCATCACCTGCTTGTCTCCATGGGACATACAGTTTAATACCATACTGCGGAGCATTCCAGGCAACGCAATAAAATCTCCATGGAGACAAGCTGGTGGCTGACCCTCATAGACTGTATAAAGAAGTGGATTAAGGGAGTGTGACGTCACCCGCAGCATTTGGCAACAGTCAAATGAAGGTCGTTGAGGCTAGAGCAGTTACAGGGGAGAATTTGGAGCCGAGTTCAATATTAGGAATTCCGACCGCGAGTGTCATAGCAACCAAAGAGCCAATCCGGAGCCAGGCTGTTGAAGGTAGCGCCCCTTCCTGTCCACACCGCTGGTTTAGCAGGGAGCGGGCGCTTAGCAACGCTGTCAATCAAACCTGTTGCTGACGCTAGCGGGTGAGACCTCAGGGAAAGAAGGCAGCTGATTTGTCTCTTATTAATGTTCATATCTTGTTTTACGGACACAACAGCGAAATAAAAACACCAGGATCACGTAGAGCGGGTTAATACGAACATTTTAAAACCAAAATGACGAGGCTGATAGCAACAGTTACGCAGAGAGGGGCGACAGTTTTCTAACGCAAAGAGAATTGGAGTCAGAGTAGATGGAGCCGGAAGCGCGCCCATGATCACTTCCTATTTGCAACGCAGTGGCTAGCAGGTTAGCTACGTCCATTTACAATCTATGCTCACCCTCCGCCAGAAAAGTTACATAGTGCAGCTTAAAACTAATCCATATAGACTCATTTGGTTACATCATTACTCTCTTCTCCCAACTATCCCTTATAACCCTCCTTACATCTTGAATGAAATATGAATACAGCATGACCGGTACAAATTGGCGAGTTGCGTTCAGGCGTCTTGCTGGAGCTCTGCAGGTGGACTCGTACCTTGGAGCAGCTGGCCCTCTTATCCGACCGCATGTGCCTCTGCATATTTATCCCTCCACGGCGCTCCGAGTGCGGGCTTAGCATATGGATTAGCTGCGTAAATCAGATGCATGGGCACAGTGGATCGCCATAGCAGGATATCGGATCATACAAACAAACCCGTGCTCGTGCTAAAAGGGTCACTCACCTCAGGCTTTATGGTCAGCAGCGGACCACCCAATGACAACGCACTGGTGTAGTGTATAGGCATGAAAAGTGTGTGGGGAAGTAGATTTGGCGCGCAGCTAAATGGTTGTTACATTTTATTATAGGGGTTAAGTGATGGACAAGTGAAAGAAGAATTCACTGCCGATGTCAGGATATCACATTTTAGTGTTACAGTTATTTTGAGAAGAAGTTGAAAATTGCTCATGATTATTTTTAATTACAAATGTCTAATGCATTACAATACCTCAAGTGTGTGACTAGCTATTTAAAATCAAACTTTCTGATCGATGAACTTGTGGCATAAACTGCCAAATATAAAGACACTTTAAATTAAGAGTATAGAGTTTAAATTTTGTCTCTGAAAGGTTCATAATTATTATCTTTTTGGTTTGTGGCTATCTGCTTCTCTTTTTAAAACTTGGCTTGAAAACCTTAACTTTTCCTCTCTCTTGTGACTCTAAATGCCAAATTAAATCCAATTTGATCCAGATAAGGGACTTTAACTAATAATCTGTGATATTTAAGGTTGTTTTGGATAGCGCGACTGGCAGCCAATCCCTCTGTGAGGGAGTATTGCAGATAAATGATTTTATTATAGTCATGGTGTGAGATAGGAGTGGCCCAATGTGCACCGCCTGCCAAGTCAGAGAGAAAAATAAAAATGTAATTGATCTACTTGGCAAAAGGTCAGTGGATGATGACACAAGGTGAAGAATGTAGGCCACAAACACAGACAATTATTATGTAATCATTACTCAATACCACGTTTGATTATCAAATCTGAAATACGACTTGTTGTGGCCTGTGATGGCGTCTTTTTAGGTTTCTAATCAATGAAATGATCAATGTAAACAAAGTTAGCACTCACCTCGGTTGACCTTTGTGTTGATGTAAAATGACAGTAGACTGCATTCATATACAGTACATGTACTAGATACATGTACTACATGTACTAGATGCATGTACTAGATGCATGTACTAGATACATGTACTGGATACAGTGGGCCTTGAGCGGGTTCATTTCTCTCCTCCTAAGCACATGTCATGGCAGATGTCCACACATATTGTCCTGCTGTAACCCTGAGGGAAGTCCTCTTAGTCCATGAGTGAGGTGGACTCTAGTACACAATACTGCGTCATATTTTTTTTCAGAAGCATCACAACATATTCTTTACATACAGGCTCCTAAGAGGGAGAGAAATAGCAGCACATGGCCACACTTTGGCCTGCTCTCCATTCAACCCTCAGTGCTAAACCTGAACTCAGACCCTTGTTAACATTTTGGTGAGAGTTTTGCGGCTATGTTTTATGTGCTTTGGAGATGAACTGGGCGACTGAGCCCTTTGGAAACTGGTTTCTAAAAACCACTGCTTGACACTCTAGATGGTCATAAAAGTCATAGCCATTTTGTTTTGGCTCGGAGCCAAGTCATAAAATTATTAATAGGCTGAATAGACAAGCTGGAAACGAGCTGACTCAATATGTTCAAATCAGAGGTGAGATTGTAGAAGTGAGTGCGTAGTAGTAACATTTGAACCAAGAAAATATTAAAAGTTACTATAAAATGTGAGCTGACCCTGAATCTGTAAAGAGACACTTTACACAGTGCGTCCGTTTGAATATCAGGTTAGGCTGAGGGTAAAACTCCCTTTGATTCCTTTGGCCAGCCTAAGCCTTAAGTTAGACACTTCATTTGGCTGAAGGATTAGACTGCTAAGCCTTTTAGCGGTAAGCTGGTCACATGAAAATCTAGCGCTGGTTTGCATAGACGAGAAAACCTCGCACCTCCTTCAGGGTTTTTCCCTGTTGGCCTGCTCAGACTCCGCCCCTGTCATCCCTGACTTGGCAGTACATGCATGCATCAGTGGCCATGTGGATTCCCCTCGAGTAGCGCTACCATTTCCTCCCTCCCGGGTCACCCCTTAAGCCAGTTCACGCTCTGGACTGCTTGGCCCGGACTATGTTTTCACTCGGCTGTTGGCAAATATACAGTGTGGAGGAATTACTGACGCTGTCCTCTGATTACAGCTCCGCCCCACGGCCTGTGTTTGGATGAGCGCAAATGTAAAGAAACAACATTGAACAGCGGAGGACCAGAAGACCACCAAGGTAGGACCCCCCTCTCCCTGACCCCCTCTGCCCCAAAACCGTATCCTGACGCCCCCTTCCGCGTCCCGTCAGCACCCCCTCTGTCCCGCGCACCTCATACTCATGTTTCCGCACATACTGTATTTAGCGAACTTGTGAAGCGACATCAATGGGATCCGTGCGTGTATAGTTACCCCGTGGTACCTGGAC
>KN472994.1:0-10690 GCA_000787095.1 Periophthalmodon schlosseri
ATATTGGTTAAAAAATGATACATATTTAACAGTTGCAATACAAATCAATGTCTTAACTTTTCTTGTGAATTTTGTGTATTTATTTTTGTTTGCTCAAAGCCGAAGCTGGATCTCAAAAACATGGTAAAAATAACCCCTCAAATCATATGAGTCAGTCAGTTAAAAAATGCAGTGGAGTAGAAAGTACACATACCTTCTCTCAAATGTAGTGAAATGAAAGTAAAAAGTACCCACTGTAAAATGTACTTCAGTAATGTACAGATAAAAACATTCTACTTAAGTACAGTACAGTAACAGTGAAACAAAGCAGGTTGACATTCACAGGAAACAAACACGACCCTTAGACCCTCTTTCTCAGCGAGGCAAAACGATCCACTCCCGCAGACAGACAGGCTGTAGATGTGTCCACGACTAACATCATCCATTTCCATTGCATCCATTTACAAGTTCAACTCTGTTCACTCAAGCTCAGACACTACACCACTGGGAGTCCTTGCCTCCTCTGGCCATAGGATATACCCCTACACTAAGACCCTGGTTATAGACTGATTTCAAGGTTCAGTAGATGAAAAATGTACCCCTTCACTAGAAACCAAATTGAAACTAATCTTGTATTTCTAATGATAATATTTCTAAAAGCAAGTAAAACAAAAATAAGTCCAATCAATAAGGATCAACACTTCCTTTTGGCTTGCGAGTAAAAGCCTTGGGGTTGATGTGCATGTTAAATAAAATAAGTGAAAAAGGGTGAAATAAGATGGTTAGAGAGGCAGTAGCATAAATTCTCTCCTCCATTCACATTTACCTGACAGGCCATCACTTATGTGCGTGTGATTTAAAAAACAGATTCTGCTCAGTTCAAGCCCCTATCAGCGAATTCCCTGCATCGTGTATCAAAGTTTATGAAAGCCCCCGACGTCACATCCTGCCTGAGTCCCACTGATATCCACGATAGATTTGAGTTCTGTGAGGGTGGATCGTACCAAGAGGAGACGCCATACATCAGGGAGCGACGTAGAGCTGTCAGAGCGTGAATGGGTTTTGTCATGAATGAATAACTACCAGAAATGTGCAGAGAGGGCAGAGAGGAGAGCTTTACTCGCCTAAGACGGTTCATCTGCTGTGATCCGCCCTTCAGGGTTCAAGACAGGAAAAAAAACGAAGGAGAAGATGAAATACTGATGGGGAAACGGGAATCCAAGCAATCCAAGAAATTATAGAGCAAAACTGTTTAAGTTGCTGTTTTTGGAAGTAGTGTGCTTTTACAAACTGAGGAGGAAAAGATGACGACTACAATTTGAATAATAATAATGAAGCTCTTTTTTCATTACAGGTTTTCACATAAACTCGTTGAAAGTGTTTTTGCAGTTCAGCTGCTTGTTTAAAATATAATTTATATGGATTTAAAATAATTTTGGGTGTAGAAAAAAATAAGTTGCATCCCGCCAAGTACAACCCTTTTGTCCATTACAGTCTCTGATAAGCAGAGAGAGAAATCTTTGAGAAAGATCCCATGTAAATGTTACATATCCAGATCAATGCATGCAGAATTTACATTGAAATGAAAATCAAGGAACAAGAAGCTGTTAATCTTGATGAAATGATTGGATGTAGCATCAGCAGCATTACCTTAATATTAAAGGTGCACTATAAATGTAACTTTTCTGGTCAACGGTCTGCCACGCCCTTCTATATGTAGATCTGCCTGTTTCTCTACAGAAACTTCTGCATGAAACTTGTCTATATCCATGGATAGACCAAGTTACCTGCCAGATCTGTGGAGAGGCGAGTCCACCCACAGTAACAATGCATGTTTTTCAAGGATTCTTTTTTACAATAAAAGACCTGTAATTGAACAAATGCAAGACAGATCAAATTAATGTCATACTGGAGAACATTTCAGGTAATGCAGTATTTCCATAGAGACAGGCAGATGGTGGACTCTCCACCAGAAAACTACAGTACATACTTAAAGCAGCATGTTATAGTTGTTTCCCTTCTCATTTACCCTCTCAAAGCTGTATTTGGAGTGATTTGTGAATCTTTAATTGCTTATTTTCAAGACATAATTTTGCCCATTAACTTTTGTTTTCACCATCACTAGCATGCGCCCCCTGCTCGCTACTTGCTTCATTCCCAATTTTATCTTCTTAATCTGTGATACGCGTAGAATTTGGGATAGTTGCGTGGTAACTTTGATAAAAATGAAAAAAAAAAATCTGCGGCTCGCTAGTTTGATGTGCAGCTATCCATCTGAGGTGCCAACAAATGCACGACTCTTTGTTGTGATGACGTTTACGGTGACATCAGCTCCCATCTGGCATAAGTCAGCGGGCTTGTTTCTTTTAGATGAATATTACGATTTAAAATGTCCAAATTATAACATAATAATCCAAGGGTGTCATAGATTGTAACTATAAAGCAGAGACAAGCACACCAGCTTTAAGTCAAATCTGTTGAGTAGTGAAACTTATATTGAGTATTTGTACCTTTGGGAGGAATTCAGCAGAGTTAGATCCAGTGGTGAAGGGAAAGAAGAGCTTTTCTCACTGCAGGCTTTTTCATCTACTGTGGATCTACCCCTCAGGGCAAAAGAGGTGGAGCTGAAATAAACCAACTTCTACTGTGGAAAAGAGATACAGAAAATACCACAACAAAGGAGTTGAATTCATGTATTTAAAGTGGTAGTGCAATCTAATGGAGATTGTAGTGTTGTGTGAACTGTCCCCCCAGGCCTGCGTCGACAGAACACTTTTGTTTTTCACTAATTTTACTCCTTAGGAAAATGTGACACAAGAATATACAAAGAGCTAAAAGCCTCAGCGAGTATACACGACTCCCTGTAACAACTACTGTTCCCTCTAATGACATCCAACATGGCTGCTCTTTTCAACACAACACCCTTTTCAAGTGCAAGGCTAGATTTATAGTTGTACTTAAAAGCATTTACCTCAGAGTACTCCTTTGTTCAGAAATAATTGCAGCATTTAATCTCTTTTAGAACAGGTTTAGAACTAATTTGAGCACCTTTTCTCAAAATTCTCTGTTAAAACTAATGCCCCAAAACAACATGGTTCCTACAACAGAAAGAGAAATATTGATGCAATGAATTAAATGTTATATAATACTTTGCTTTTCTCTCTTGCTTTTGCCCTCCATGAAAAGAAAAGATTATGATTATTCCTGTTGACTGTAACAACGTGTATCTAACATACTATGCACTGCCTGAAATAGCACATACATACAAAGGCGTATGGATGCTGCTATAGGCCTTGGTGAGTGAACAGACCATACTGTGAGGAGGTGGGTGTGACTCCAAAGGTGAGGCTCACTCCTCTGGTGGGCGGGGGAGGGGGAGGGGTACAGCTCCGCAGTCCCACATGCTGCCTCTCCTTCTGCCCCGGCACATGTATCCTGGCACTACACTGCTCCTTATTCCTGTTTTCCAAGAATAACCCAGGATCTGCCAGATTCACAGATTAGAATTTACCTCTCCTCACCCAGAGTTCCTGGCACTGCCAACCTTATGACCTTTTCAACTCAGAAGAATTTAAGGTAAACAAATCCATTGTGGAGTAATATTAGCATGGTATGTTACAATAGTAATATCATGGAAATTATATTGGCTTTCCATATACAGGTAGAGCAGAATTAAAACCGTTTTACAGACAAAAACATACAAATATTGTTATAAAGAACATGGCAGTTTTGTAGCAAGACAAACCATTAATTCACATATTCATT
Source organism: Periophthalmodon schlosseri (assembly GCA_000787095.1). NCBI lineage: Eukaryota > Metazoa > Chordata > Actinopteri > Gobiiformes > Gobiidae > Periophthalmodon > Periophthalmodon schlosseri. The sequence goes on from KN472994.1 coordinate 3,745, forward strand.
GCGTTGGAGTCATTTGGTTTCACTTAGTTTTGTTTCCAAATTCTGAATCTTGGTAAACGGTCACATTTTTATATAGTGCTATTCCACCTTCAAGGCACTCAAAGAGCTTTACATCAAGGAACCACTCACCCATTCACACAGACACACTCACACACTCATACAGAGGTGTACACAGTCTCTGGGGGCGAGGTGGGCTAAGGACACAACGACAACATTCATCTGTGAGAGCTGGAATCGCACCGTCAACCTGTGTATCAGTGAATCTGACCGCTCAACCAATGATGTTTATGTTGAGAGCGGAAACTGAACTGCCAACCTTCGGATCAATGGACAAACATTCTACCAACTGAGCTACTATTGCCCCAATCTTCATTTTCATCTTTGCAAGTAAGACAGCGTGGGGGTTCCTTCACTTTAAATTTTGCTTTCTTCATATCTGACACTTATATGTTTATAGGTGCATAGCAAAACTAACCTAAAACCTCCTTGCTCAATGACAGGAACCTTCTTTTTAACGGCGAATGTATTTTCAATTGAGTTGTCTGACTTTGTTCTATTTGTTCTGCTCCATGTTAAGATTGTCACCCACTCGACCATAGCAGCTGCATGTCTCATTCATATATAGAGTCTTTTATCAATTCTCTTTGACGCAGGGGCGCATGGCTGCATCTCCTGTAGCGTGTCCACTGTACCCTTGATCGTACAAGCTCTGGTGATTTATGTATTTACAGGGACAATGAACGCTGAAAACACACTTATTAGGTGTCATGCTCCTCATTGTTGGTGATCAAGGTTAAAGCAGCCTTTAAATGTACTGGTGCTGGTGAATATAGGGCTGTGTGGGAGTGTGTATATGTGTGTGTTCCCATAGGCCCGGTGGTTCCTCCTGACTAAATGTGTAATCGATCATGAAAAATGCTGAGTGGACCGGTCTGGACAGGAGTGGGAGACAGCAGTCTGTAAGGGACATTGACTGAGTTAATGGTGGTTTATGGGATACTCTCTGTGGTCAGTGCATGGACTGTCTCACAAAGGGGATGTTTTACAAGAGGGTGCTGTGATCCTGGTCAGCCAATGGAGAGGAAATGGATTCATGTGTTTTGTAGAGTTCAGCAATAACATTTATATGATAATTTAGTTTTCCTCTCTACAAAACAGCACTTGGAAAATGTAGGTAAGCACGGAAGAACATTATTATATTTTGTGCAGTCTACGCTCAAAAAGCTTGGAACTTCCTATTTCCGCCTATTTCTAAATAAATAAAACAGAAATAATGTATAAGTTAACGGTTTAGTGTTTTGGTAAACATCGGTACCACCTGACTTTCTTTCTGCACTTGCATTGATAATTTGGCAGGACTTTAAACCTGATGCCCTTCCTGGCTCTGCAGCAAACCACACTTCCATTAGGGCGTTGTGTCAAAACTTCTGTATACATTTGCGATCAGTTATTTTCCTGACCTTTCTTATCACGTTCATGGTTATAACTGTTCACTTTAATTAAAACCAAATATACCACTTAAATTTGACCCTTGTTTTCAAATTTTCTTAATTGAAAATGACTAAAACACACTGAGATGCTGAAGGCTCTCTGTTAAAAGGGTTCTCACTGTGCTTCCTGAATTCTACAATATATTCACAGTTTGAATGTTCTATATGGTCCTAAAAATGAACATAAACAGCCATATGTAATCCATGCTATACAAGACTTAATATAAACTTTATCCCTGGTTGTAGAGTTTGTCTTTTATCTCCCTGGGACTGTTTACCCGCTGTAATTAGACCATTCATCAGCCTAATGGGAACACCCCCTCCACTAAAGAACTTGTAGTGCTGAAAGCTGTAATCCAGGCAAAGCATTTTGGGTAAGGCACTGCTGGTACTGCTTTTAGGCATGATGCAAAAGAGGAGCAATCTGTCAACATTTTATACAAAATATAATCTTACGGTTATGAATCCGTTTGAGTCAATTTAAAGATAGATTTCAAAATATGTCTAATTGTGTTGTTTAAAGTTCTATGTTAATAATGGGAGTAATTAAGTACTAACGGAGAAAGCGTTTTTGATACTTTGCAGTGACATCATGCTGGGGCTGTTCTACATGCATCTCTATGGTGGAATGCTCAGCAGTCACCATGGAGACACAATGCACAGATTAGCCACAACACTCTCAAAAAAGTTTTAAGATTCAAGTCTGAAAACTCAAAAAACATTCAAAGTGGATTTAAACAACACATTTTCAGGAGTCTGTGATCAGTGTAAGTGTTCATGGTCCCATTTAGGGGTTTGATTTTTAACAACAAGATGAGAGTGACTAACTGAAAAAGTGTTGGCTAGCTAGCTTGTGACTGTAATTTTCTGCGAGAGACTTGTTTAACCACACAAATCAGCGACAACAAAGATGAGAGTGACTAACTGAAAAAGTGTTGGCTAGCTAGCTTGTGACTGTAATTTTCTGCGAGAGACTTGTTTAACCACACAAATCAGCTCACCTGTTGTAGTTCCAACTAAGTCAGCTCTTTCTGGTCAGCTCACATTAAAGTCTAACAGAGCCTCAAACAGAGCAGAGCCCTAGCAGTTTACACCCCCAGAGAATGTTGGTGACATCAGGTAGTGAATTGTTTGTGAAAAATGTATGTAAGCTTATATGAATTTATACACATGATAAATATGGTACAGCAGATTCTGACATATGTGCCCACATCGTGTTTCCTCCAATGTGTAAAAACTGTTGAGCAAATCGCAGTGATGCCAGCTCCGACACCTACTACAAATACTATAATTAATGTTTGTCCAATGAGCTTTTTGGCTGTAAAATGCTTTTCGCGTTTGCCAGATTTGTTTGTCTTTTCATAGAAGGCTGAAGCTGGGAGGTAAGCAGGAAATGGATCTTTGTATTCTACTTCAAACTTTCAGAAATCTCCGGAAAGTAGCTGGCAAAGTTTATTGGTCCTGTCATTTAGATATGAGTGGTGACTGGTCCATCTCACCCTTCACAGCTACAGAAACCCAATGTCTTACCGCATTACCTGGCCTTTCTCTGCAGAGTTTTACCACCAAACCCATTAGGAAACTGTCTATTGCATCATTCACTTGCATACAATTTGAGAATCTTGATTTTGCTTAATATGTTCATGTTAAAATGAGAAACTGAAGTTGTTATAACCTGTAATGATAATGTTTTAACGAAAAAAAAAAAAATCTTGTTTAAATGTAATACTTTCTTGTAATAACAACAAAGCAGGTAAAAATGTTTTATCCACGTTTGTCAGTTCTGCGTTGCCGTAAATATTACTGTCAACTGTCAACACCGTTCATTTTTAAACACTTTCTTACTCATTCCTAGCATCCCATTATTCACCACAATAACTTTCTTAGTGCCTCACAACTTTCAGAGGCCAGAGGAGAAGGATAAAAACACCTGATAATTAGATGCAGACAGCACACACTGGTGTCATTTTGTCACTAACTGCTGCTTTGTTAAATCTGTACTGGAGTAAAAGGGATTTTATTTTATTACACGAAAAGGTTCAAATAGATTTTCATAGGCTAATTACTTTGATTTCATATGTTGAGTAAAAATAAACTAATTCCCAACAGAACTTGAGTAAACTAAAATAAGCAATCAGTTATATAAAAAGTAAGTACACTTTGTCATAATTATTTCAAGGAAGACTCAATTTGATAAAACATCATGTGGTTAACCTACTGTCATTAAAACCACTCCATTTCAAGTTGAGGTCAACAAATCTACAATCGCTCAATAGTTCTTTGTACACATTCTCACAAACTTACAGCTTTCCAGTGAACAAAACCTATTGTAGTGCAGATAGACAGCTCAGACAAAGGCATTACAGTGAACAGCAAAGTCCATTACCAAAACCCAAGACTGGAGCGAGCTGATCAAAGATTGGCTGTTGAAGACTTCGGGAGAGCTGGCTTGCCCATTCATTTCCCTGTACATCTCGTCTTTTCTACTAGGGATGAGTGGACTACTACTCACCTCTCCCAAGTCGCCTTTGTGTCCAGTCTTTCTTCATTAAGATAGGCCTTAATAGACTTTTCTGTGGCCCCTTCACTTGCACAAGGAGACAAGAGGATAGGAGCTAGGCAAGATGTAAAGGCCATGCGAGGGATGGGATGAGCCCGATAGCATTGCTCTTGTCATCCACACAGCAGTAGACTACAGTGTCCTGAAGAAAGAAGCATTCAACACAGAAAAAGGACACACTTTCAATATTCGGTGAAGGATGAAAAGACAGGAAGTGTGGTACCGATTTTTTCAAGAGGTTTTATATATGGGCATTTGACTCAGAAATCTCACTGAAGTTTACTTATATATAGCACTCAGTGACAAAATACCCCAACTGATACTTTGCAGCTGATGTAGTCTAACTAGAGGAACTGCTCTGTCTGAAGTTCTGTTACTCAAGTTAGACTTTAATCTGAGCTTCATTTTGACACAATCTGACTTGGAACTATAACAGGTGAGATGATTTTGTGCTGTCCCTCTCAAATAATGTTACACTATTAGCTAGCGTTAGCCAACAGTTTTTCTGTCTTCAGTCTTTTTTGTTGAAAATCAAACACCTAAACAGAACCGTGAACGCCTTTATTGATCGCATGCTCCTGAAAATATGTTAATGTTGAAATCCATTTTGTATTTTTTCTTGAGTTTTCAAACAATCTAAAAACGTATCAGACTATGTTTAATTGGGCATTGTGTCGGCATGGTAACTGCCGAACAGTCCTCCATAGAGTCGCCACGCAGTCCCCAGTCCTCACATACGTGCGTGCTGTCAGTGCAAAGCATCAGTACATTTCATATATCAAATTTGACATTGCCACCCTCAATGTGTGAAATATGTATAAAATGTGTTTCTTTTTGCTCTCTCTACCGTTACACTCTCTCCTCACCATCTCTAAGCAGCAGCAGACAGAGGGGCTTGTCGAGGTCTTAATGGCTTTTGGCAGAATCCGGAACCTGCTTGTTACCTTTCCTGCACTCATCAGCTCTATTCCCCTCTCACCATTTTACACTCAGAAACTCTCCTAGGCTCCAGAGGGATACAGATCTGAAGGCAAAGTCTCAGTGCTTCACTGTTACTGATGGTGAATGATGCCAGTTGCGTTGACTGCTTAGGTAAGGTATTTTTTACCCTCCTCTTTGAAAGATCAATAAAGCTGTGGCATAATGAAATCCCGAATGAGCAGTTTTGGGGATTAGTCTTTCTGAGCTTGTTTTTGAGATCGGTGTGGTTAACCAGCGCACTTGGCTATACCATTGTGTACCTCACCAATTAAACTATTAAAGTCTTAATACTGTATCTCATATAATAAAATGAAGCCATCTAAGTATATCATGGTTCTATCTGTGTGACAAGTGAGTGATCGCAAACCCTGAAATTGAATGAGATGTGGAAGGGCATCTGGTGTAGGGTATGGCATCTTACTGTAATATTAAACTTCTCATATGCCATCAAGCAGATAGTTAGATTTGCTATAATAATGGGAAAACTAATTTTAATAGTAAAACAATACACCACATAGAAAACACTGATTCTAATCTTGTTGTTTGGGACAGAAAATCTTCAAATGGACTTTTGCATGATGTTACAAGAACATTGTCTCTGGATTCAGGTGGTAAACTCCAAGACGCCCCATTTTTGGATTTCAGTCACGTGACTTGTACCTGATATGGGCGGCAATTTTGAGACATGTGACCAATCAAAAGAACACTTGTTTTTAATTACCATGACAACAATCATAATTTGAAAGCGATAGATAGCACAAAATGATTGTCTTTACGCATTGCTAAACAACGCCAGTCATTTTGCGCCACCAGAAAAAAAAACGTCTTGTCTCTCACCCAGCGCAGCCGTTATCAGATGAGGGTTTTGTGTTCGGAATAAGGGTCATTCTCATTAGACAGTCCCTTATATGGCACGGTAATGAATTAAATTAGGCAGCTTATTAACCAAGCAACTGTGTGATAGGCGATCTCATTTGATGTGTGCACGTGCCTTCCGTGTCTTCTGCACGGAGCCTTGTATTGGAAAAGAAAGGTGTGTGTGAGTGTGTGCATGTGTGTGTGTGTATTCATTGTATAGAGGAGGGGGCTCCTTATCCCACCTTTGAAGGTTTAACACAAGGCAGGGGAATTAAAGCAATTTTCACTTGCCTAATTCGGGTTGCCAGAGAAAAGAAAACTAATCGCAATATGTAATTCTGATAATAAGGGGAAATGAATGAGACTTAACTACAGAGAATTATGCCGCATCTTTTTGGCACAGTAATTATTATCAAGATTTTAATGGAGAGATGTGTTGTTGTTGAAACGCTAAAAAGGCCAGGCTAGCCCTTATCCAAGTTTTTTTTTTTTCTTTTTTTTTCCAAATGAAGAGTGTTGAAATTACCCAGTACAATGAAGGTGGCATAAACAAAAGTAAGTGATTTAACAGAATTTTAGAAGTTTATAGAATCAAAAGTTATTAAGCTAATTCTTTGAACATAAAACTCATCCTTCATGTTGTCTCCAGGACGCACACAGATTCATACTTGAACTTCAATCTCATAGACAGGGCGTACAATTGGACCGTCTGGAAAATAACGTGGACAAACACTTGAAAGTTACACTTGTCTCAAGGATCAGGTGTTGACAACCAGGTGTGATTTGGACTTAAACTTGGACAAAAACCAGAAAACAAGAGGTGCTGGCGGCTGTATGAGGTGTATGAATGGGGTGTTTTGAAATGATAGGGTACCAATTAGCTGTATGTTGCTAACAGGTAGATGGGCAATTAAAGAGAAATAATCTGTGTCTGGGATCGTACAGGTAAAAGCTACAAGGGACGACAGGGATGGGCAGCTTATTACCAAAATATCCATATGTTGATACTGACTGAGGTTGAAAAGTATCAATCGGCATGCAAAAACATTGTCACCTT
>KN472994.1:28650-44548 GCA_000787095.1 Periophthalmodon schlosseri
AACACAAAATGCGTCTAGGAGAGGAAGAAGGACAGCCATTTTAAAGTGTTTGTTGACATTCATTATATCGTTCATAACACACATATTTTGTCTGTCTACTTGCCTACTAAAACAGGAAAACATCACATGACAAAACCCTTCTTGATAAGTTGTGTTAATGTATATTGCAACAGTGTTCTGACCTTTAAATGGCAAACCTGTTATGCCTTGAATACAAACGCTAAAACCAAAATGTTCTCAAAGTCGTGTTTCATGAATATGCTAATCTCGGATAAACCCAAAAGTTATTATATTTGCCTGTCTTCCTACACATACCATATGGGCGTAACACAGAGATTTGGAAAAGCAGGTAGAATAAGCTTTATGATATAGATTCAATATTCGCAAAGACAACAAGTATCCATGGTTACTCCAGATACGTGACAAGAAAAATGCATAAGAAATACTGTGACCAACTACAAAGAGGTAATCTGCAGTCCAATTTTGCCAAAGAAATGCATTTTTATATTCTTGGACCGCTGATCATAATTCTTCCTAGCCAGATTGCGTGGTTATTTTTTGCAATTTTGACTTTGAGAGCTGCCAAAATCCTGGTTTGCTACATAGACTATTCTTCCATCACATTTGAAGAGAAAAATGGCAATCAAGCCTGTGCTGCTTTCCCTGTTACAGTGCATTTACTCCCTCTCCCCTCGTGAGCTGTTGTAACATTGATGCATGGCTCTGGTAACATGTGTGGAATGCTAATATGTTAGCGTTAAGCACTGTGCAGGATTAAAACGCACTGTGTGGTCGCTGGGGGGTTCCTGGAGAGCGTGCGCAGGGGAGAGATGGCGGCTAACGTGATTTCCCCATAGAACTACAAAGGGAAAGTGGGTGAATTAGCATTGAAAAAGCTAAAAGCCCCTTGTGATGTTGGCTGGATACGGGTTGCTCCCCAGTAAAATTGGGTTTATTTTTTTATACAAATGCATTATGAGTATTTAGTCGGACTGTCATGGCTTTAAATACATAATGTGACAAACATATATGCATTATAGTATAGAATACAGTTTTGGTAAAAATACGCGATACAACTTGCTCAATGTAAAAGTGATACTGCATTTGGTCAGGCCACTATATGGGCTACCGTAGTGGGCAGAGTAGCAAAAACTGATAATATTACTGTTACTTCAAAATAATATTACTCAGGTATTATTTAGTGGTCCAAAGGAGAGACCACAATAATGAGAAAACCTAAATTATATCACTCATAAAACTACTCAAAGAAGTACAGTTTATTTTAAAAGCTACTCAAGTAAATGCACTTGAGTAAATGAGTACTTCCCGCCTCTGTTAGCATATGGCAAAGTAATTATTATACATTTCAAGTACTTGTTGACATTCATTTAGTCTTGTGTCAAGAGCCAAGTAGGTCTGTCACGATAACAAATTTTGAAGTGCGATATATTGCTGCAGTAAATATAGACGATAAATGACAATATTGAAACTAAACCATAAAGTAGACTTTTCCCCAAAAAAGAACTCTAAATGTACAAAATTAAAAAAAATTAAAAATGAACTGCAATAAAGACATAACAGAATACAACATTTAAGTACTTAGTTTATATCTATAATGTGTCATAGAAGTTCATAATTCAAACCTCAACAGCTTAAATCTCATCATAGTACAGAAAAATAACAAGAGTTCCCCACTAGTACAAAGATGAGTCGATATAGTATTTATCGTGACAGGCCTGGAGCCAAGCAAAATACCCAATCCCCCAAATAGTTGATGTGGTCACAGTTTAGTTTTGGATGTTTAGCAATTTGAATACCAAGTAGCGTAACACATTACTACATATGTTACAGAATCCTACCCAAACTACTACTAGTATCTTTGCTACTGCAGAATTGGACCATTCAAGTCTTTAGGTCTTTAAGTCTTTAAGTCTTTAAGTGTGTTTCTAGCCTCATATTTCATTGTCTCCTAAATTTCCCGGCGCTTATCTTATTCACACTTTATGTTTTACTGCTCAAGCTGTAGCCAGTCGGGTCTCAGCTGGAGCTCAAGTGGGTGATAATTATTTCCCATAAAACCAGAGGAGAAAGCACTGCACCAGGGAACATCTGCGCTCTGGACCCAAACACCAACGCTGCTATTCTCAATGCAATTCAACAACAGGCATGTACGGACCCAGGCTGACAACTCCAAGCCCACCTGAGGCACATCACACTATCGCCGTACGGTGACCTCAACCTCCTCAAATTGTAGAAAAAAAGATATAATTCGTAACAACACATTACAGCCCTAAATGCCAGTACAACCAAAAAGTCCAAAAATGTTTATGTAAATAAAACATAAAACTTTTTATTTAATTCATGTGGCATTGATGGAAAAGTGTGACATTCTTGACAGGGGCCTGAATGGCAGTGCAGGACAACCAAAGGAGCGACAGGTGGTCACCCTACATTGCCCACTATTTGAGTAGAAAATTGTATAGTGTGTGGTAAGTGCTATCATAACATCAATATTTGGCTTTGTTTGTTCTTGCAGGGATTTGGCTTCAAAACCATTTATTCAGGCTTGGGGCAGTCAGACTAAATTGGCTTTTACCCTACTGAATAATCATCATATATTATGAACTAAAAAGATGAAGTAAAACTCTTGAGAATTTCATTGAATACTAATTTTTACTCTAGTCACTAGCACACTTTTGAGGCTTTTAGCACCATTCCAAACATCTAAACAATGGGTTGAAATGCTTTGTTGAGTTGATGAATGAAAACAATATGGAGGAGGGCTTAACTGACAGTTTTTGGAGTAGACTATATTAATAAATGAACAACAACTTTTGTATCTTGGTCTTTATATGTACTTTTTGAAAGCAGCTTTGGACCATGCGCGATAATGGCATGTAATGAGCCTATTTACAACACGTACTTGGAGCAGCGTCCCTTTTTTAGCTTGGCGTGTGCTCTTGATTATTCCAGTCCAGTGTTAGACAAGGTAACATGGTGAACGCATTGATCCCTGATGCCTAAAAACAACATAAACAGTCTGTTCCAATGGTGAATCCCTTTAGTCCTAGTATGTGGTCTGTTTGTGGTGAATGGCTGGATCCTGTGCTCAGACAAAGATGGCACACTAAAAGGCATAAGGTCTGTGTTATTTGAAGCCCAAACTGGAGGAGACTTTGCACCAGGAGCAGAGCAGCGGAGAGCTTTCAGAAAACCTGTTGTGACATTTACTTTCCCACTGACCCCCTCACAGCAATGGACCGTTCTGCCATCATCCACACACTGTCTCCAGCACAAGGTCAGAGCAACCTCTCCTCCAGAAGAGAATTCATAGAGCAGCAGCAGCAGCAGCCTTATCTGGCAGTGTGTATGTATGTGCAAATTAATGTATGGTTATTGTTAGAGCGGGTGGTGTGTTAACATGTGTGATATGTGCTGAGCCTGATAAATGCATTACTGGAGCGGTAACATGGAAAAGTCAAAGATGTGTTCAGGGGAGGCATGCAGAACACATATGCTTCATAAGCAGGTTTGCTGGTGAGACACAAAGCGATGTGCAAATGAATCACGCACAAGCACATATTGCTATATGGGCAGATCATGTCTGGTGAGTTAAATGTGCTAAAGAAGGAACAAAATGATTTGAATAAAATGTCATTCACAGTATGTGTACAGTAACCAATTAAGGTCATGCACTGACCTCCCAGTGCACATCCTCCTATAAACCCTTATGGTGTGTTCATGTGGACACATACAGCACACGAGCAGAGCACACTTCTTAGAGAAGTCTTATGTGAGCTATTTCATGAAATGGTTACATGGAGTCTGTGTCAAAAGACTGTTAGAAATCGTTATTCAAATTCTGTTGAAAAAGCCAGAACTTCAAATGGAAATCAAAGAGTTGTGATCAGACATTACACAAGTGTTCAGCGGGTGAGTTCTCCCATGTTCAGAGTCTGTGGAAATGAGTGGACAGTCTGAGCCAGTCACTTCCAGCCTGTGTGTGCTACAGTGGGACTACACCACAGTGTTCCTCTGTCTGTAAGGGGGCGGGGGCAGCACATTGCCCGCCTTCATGGCTGCCTCCGAGAGGTACTCCTGGTTCTCTGCCACCGCGGGGCGGATGCGTCCGTTCTGTCGGTAAAAGAAGCGCGTGCTGCAGTCCTGCAGGTACTCGGGGTTGTGCACTGAGGATTTGGGGGGGAGGCTGTGCTGCCAGTATTCGGGATTGTCAAAAGTGGCCTTCTTGGCTTTTTTATCAAACATGATGGTGCTGGTGGTGCCTGAGTGCAGAGTGTGTCCTGAATGAGCAGGGTGCAGCGTGTGAGAGGGGTAGGAGGAGTGGGGCAGGTGACCGGGAGGCAGTACGTATCCACTGGATGACACCGTGTGGCTGGACGTGGATGGGACCACTGTTTGAGAAACAGTTTTTGGAGCAGAGGCTCCTGCCATAGAGATGCCCCCTGCCAGGCCGTTCTTGTCCCCAGGGTTCAGAAAGGTGTTCAGATACAGGGGCTCGTTCACATACTCCTCCTCTGTGGTAGGGGCCTGGCTCTTTGGGACAGTTCCTCCAACCACACCCACCATGTGCAGCGTGTGGCAGCCCGCACCATCCATCACAGCGTGGGCCTCACCGTTCCTCCGACGAGTCACAAAAGGGTTTTCCTCCACAGGGTTCACATAGTCTGAAAGAGAGAAAACAGAGAGAGCTAACTTCTTCACTTAGTAACCATAGATGTTTTTATGAGGATATACTTTGGATGCATCTACTACTGCACACCTGTGCTGTTCTTGTCTCTTGCCGCGGCGTGCTCCTTCTCTGCTTTGGCGACTCGTTCTGCTAAAAGGACCGTAGGGTCGGCACTGTAGCGCTGTGCACTGCCATCATCCCCTTCACATGAAATAGATATTTTTTCACTTTTAGGTTTAAATAACTTTCAGTACAGTTCAGTACAGATTTGTCTCATGAACATACCTGAAGCCGCAGAGCAAGCAGTCAGCATGCTGGCCCTAGGAGAGGCCTGTTTCCTCAGCGTCCCATTACAGCGGGGGTCATCCTGGCCCCGGCTGAAGCCGCCCTGCACCGCTGAGCCCAGCTCCTGCCCTGGCACACAGCCCCCAGCAGAGGGCGCTCCAGGCACCACTCTGGGCAAAGAGGCCAGCATGCCCTCCATACTGAAGCTGGGGTCCTGGTATGCAAACTGGCCCTAAGGGCACACAGTCAAAACACAGTCATGATCAGACCATTACTATTAAAGCTGTCATTGTGTGGCAAAGGCCCATGAGGGATTTCCTCTCAGTCACACAGTTCACTCAAGGCTTCTCCCCATGCTGCCATTTTTCTGACAAGGTTTCATTGTATTACTCTATTCACAGTTTATGAAACTTAATCTTTATTTATTCTTCACCCTGGTTTCTGTCAGAATTTTTAGCTTTTGCGGTCCAAAAAGTCTGTGGGATTGACAGACGTTTTGAAACTAGGAACTAGTTTGAATATTCCATCCCAAAAGAGGAGAATCAAGCTGGTTATTGGTGTTATTTATCTGCTCTATTCAAATACAGCAGGCAGGGGAGACGCATAGCAGTAGCAAACAATGTTGTGACAGCATGACTGCCAAGGACGATTTAATTAAAAGAGTTTTAATTAAAAGGCTTCGCGTGGCAGTGGTCTTTGAGCGCCAGTATCAGCCCGGACCTGCTGTGTGCATTTGTGCTTTTGCTTCGAACTCGAAAGTGTTTGAAGAAGCCGGCTGGGCGCTTCATTCCACTGCCTCTTTTATTTATCCACAGAGGTGTGTTTTCACTTGTACACTGGCCCATGCAGTGCCGGCCGTCCTGTGGTCATACTAATCAAACAAACAGTCATTGTTATTTCAGGAAGGGGCTGCTGTCAGGACGGCACTGTGGTCCACAGACAGTCTACCAGGTACTAGACCCTCCCGTGTCCAGAGATATTTTTGCAAAATATATGTTATTTTTCAAAAAACACCTGCAAAAATCATCTAGTGTGACTCATACTGGGTATTGCTTCCACAAAATCAAACCGTTGACTTATTAGCTATTTGTCACATAGTATTCAGTAACACCACCATTTTGAACTAGTAAATTTACTTGATTTTTTTTTTTTTTCTGCTTTGATCACAGTTTCTATTTTTCTTACTCAAAGATTAATTGTATGTACATAAACAAGGCATACTTTAATCAGTGATATTTAAAAAACTAGTCCATTGTTTTAATATTATTTACTCCAGGTTCAAACCATATGCTTTTACAGATAAAGGATTGGCTGTAGAGGTTTTGATTAAAATACCCAAAATTATAATTCACAATTTGAAACATTTGAATCTCGATTTGATTAAAATTAGATTACTTGCCCTACTGAGAAGAAGCAACATGGTATTCTATATTCTGCACATTACTCTTGTGTGTGGTTGGTTTGATTGCAGGTATGCCATCGTTTCTACTCCTCTATCACCTGATACTTTTCCCCACCCATCCCTGCCTGATTACATGCATCCACTCAACCCGGAAGGAAACAATATCATGTGTAAAATGTTAAAACAAAATGTGTGGAAAGAGAAAAACACAGGAGGATTTTGGAAGAGAAAATGTAGGAGCTGCTTAGTTTTGTGTGAGATTTGGATCCAAAGAAAAACATTTGAAGTATCCTGGCTGGAAAATCTCACAATTGTAAAAAGGCAATTACCAGGGTTTTACACAGATGAAGAGCACAAAAACAGTATGTGCACAGACGGGTTAAGAACTGAAGTTGTAAGCATTCTTAGATCTCAGTCTTTTTTTCCCTTGAAGGCTAGAGCTGTGGCACACGCAGAGCAAACTCATTGGTACATCACTTAAGAGCAGATCTCTATGATGACTATGGCTGCATCGACTTAGATCATCCCACTCCCATCATGCCTCAGTGCACCCTACCCGCTGAGCCGCTCCCATACAAACTCTAACAGAAAAAAAAGTGATCAAGAGTCGAAACTACAAGGGATAGAAAAGTATATATCCAAAAATGCTATGCTAAATAATGATCCTCTTTGGGAAGTTGGTTTGGTGTAAAAAGAATATTAATATCCTGTCTGCAGGGCACTTAAGTCAGCAAAAGCACCAGTTGGACGTGTGAATGAATTTAAGTAACAAATGTCTAAAAAGTTCTAAAGATAATTCTTTAGTTTTGGCAGTCCATAAAATGTAACTATGGTTCTATGAATCTCAGATGAAACAAACAACAAATGGTCTCCAACGGTTTCCCCCTTACACAAAATGAAAAAAAAGAACTGCAGAGATCTACTCCTGAAGGCTATATATGGGTGACTATGACCCTTGGGTGGGGTGGAGTAAGTTGCTACTATGAGTTATTTCATGGATTCATTGGTTTGGATACAAAACAGTGGTTAGGTGTGCTACATTCTGGAGATGACTGCTGTAAAACAAATGATTTTGGACCAAACATACAATCGGAAGGTGGTTATTATGAAGCTATAACTTCTCATAATGACTTGGAGAGGTGTCTTGTAAAGAGCATGTTCTGCCAGAGAGTGAATGTCACCCACCTTGCCGGGGTCCATGCGGGAGCGGGGCGGGTAGGCCAGAGGGGGGTATCCATGTGGGAGCAGGTACTCTTCAGCATCCATCAGCTCCTCCAGCTCCTCTTCCTCCAACAGATTCTGGAACAACTTACTGTCTGTGGGACCGGGCAGCTTCATCCGGTCGTCGCCCTGGAGACAGTGGGCCAGGGGTGGTTCAGTATGTATTAATATAAGAATTATGTTTGAACAGAAACCAGGTGTTAAAGGACAAACTAGTAATGTTAAAAATTGGTGGAAAATAAGAAAAATCTGTTATTGAGGTTCTGTTCTTAGAATGGGTTAAATTCAGCTGATTTGTTGTCATACTGCAAGGTTAAAAGTGTTAAAATGGTAGTGTCGTTGTCAATGAATAATAAGGTAAATGTTTTTGCACAAACCAATGTATTTTGTTTAGAAGGATTACACATTTGGATAGCACTTACCTGAATGACTAGGTATCTCTGTGGGTCCCGGGCCATTCGAGTGAACTCTGCTGCCAGCTCTTTGAACTTCGGTCGACTGTCTGCGTCAATCATCCAACCTGAAAAACACATATGAGATAGAAATGGGAAAAATTCAAATTAGCAATAATGATACATACAATAACATGGGATATGTCAAATAGCTTAGCATCGCTCGCCCTGATTGTGCTGTCCATGGACATGCCTGCTTTCTCTGCAGTGCTCCACAGTGTGCCTTTAAACATCTATTTCCATGTTAGTACAGGTGAGAAATGAAGAGAGGCAACCCCACTTTTTTCAATAAAACCACTTAAATGTAAGATAGATAAATTTAATACCAAGCTGTGAAACATTCCACTCCTTTTGAACATTATTGAAAACATGTACATGAAAATGTGCTACTTGCTGTGAAATGCCACTAAGAGGGAGTGAGGCCTCTCAGTTCTGCTGTTTTAAACCGTTATTTACCCTGTTTCTATTATTAAGCCAGTTTAGATCAATATAGTGGTTTAAAATGAGCAAAATGTAAAATAATGATATTCACAAGTTTTAGTGTAATAGTACAAGATAAAAGTATCTTAAAGAGGGAGTAGAGTTTACTTCTATGGGGTTTTAACTGCTAACACATAACATATTTATTGTTTTGAAAGCCACTCCCCCTTCAAAGTGCTACCACAACACCATCAGCCTGAACCCCACTAATGAAACTACTGCACATCGCATCAGGTTTGTGAAGTTGTTGCGTATTGTTTTGCATCATGCTTTTGTATATTTATGGAGAATTATGTGGGAGCATGGATGACGTAGGCTTGTGGGTTGAGCATTGAACAGAATCTTGGAGAATTATTGGGAGCATGGATGACGTAGGCTTGTGGGTTGAGCATTGAACAGAATCTGACAGCTATCTGTAAGGAGGGTTCAAACAGGGCCTGAGAGAGATCGCTAAATTACTGAAACATATGTGGATGACATCTAAAACCTCTTCAGGCATGTTTTTGATGAGAGAACAATGTTATATGTTATAATGTTATAATATGTAGAAAACTGAAAAACTCAAAAATGCCAGTCATTATTAGAATCAGTAAGTAACAGTTTGAGGGTTGTGTTTGCCACTGTTTTCTGCTGTTAAGTAATACAAACAAAGACCTGATGTCTGTAATTCTCAGATCCATGGGCCTTTGGGTGTTGTAATAACTCCCATTTCCAATTTGAAGATAAATACTGTTTTTATCAGTGGAGTGGCCATATGGAGAGATGGGCCGTTCTGCCAGTTTCTCTGAGAACAACACGGACCAGCGCCAAAGCAAACACATGACGAGCAGTGAGAGAAGCCTGTCGAAGCATCCCGGAAATAGTATAAATAATATAGAGACAGAACAGAAAAGTGGGTTTAGACAGGCCTGTACTAATACCAAAGGATCCCTGTGTACAACTACCACCTCTGATCTGAGAGCTTCACCATGTCCTATCAAATATACAGAAGACAACAGATTTTCCTCGAGAAGAAATCACTCAACAGATGAACGCTTTAGTTGCAAAACCAGATAAAGAAAAAAAGTCAAGTCAACAGAAGCTTGCAATTTATTCTTTTTATAGTAATGTTTTCAGAAGCTCGATGTATTTCACTGCAATCTAAATATTATTCCATCCTTCCTTGATGAAATCCACTAGACATTATTTTATTTATAATATTTGTACTTAGAAAAAGAAAAAAACAACAACTTTTGACAGTTTTTCAAAATGGAAATAGCTGTTTTTTCCGTTGAACTCTTCAAACGATCTATTAAAACCTAATTGTCCAGGCACTACTGTGCAAAATACTGGCACCAGGGTATTAAAAAATGTGATTCTTCAACACTGAAACTGAAGAGTAAAATACTGAATTACTACTCCTCCTTCAAACTTGTTTCCTACGCAAAATGTCCATGACTCATCATACGTTCATGTACTTTCAGTAAACACAATTGGAAGGAGGTATTGCTGGCTCTGGGTATCGTATAAACGTCATACCTAACAGGTGAGGGTGACCTGGCCTGCTGTGTGTGGTTGGCAGCTCGGGGCAAAACTACCTGTGCCATGAGGGGACATCTGCGAGGACATTCAGAGGACAGAGTGGCAAAAGAGGACAATGAGGTGAGGCCACTTTAAAGGTTAGATCTGTGGAGAGGTGACCCAGCACACAGTAAAAAAAATCTGTTTTGGGAGGTATTTTTATCCACCCAAAATGAAATAAATGGGAGGTATGTTCAATGCCATACTACGGAATATTTCAGGCAAAACAACATCTCCATGGACACGAATAGATAGAACTTTTTTGTGGGTGGAAAGCATGCTAAAATTCAGTTTTGTAGTTCTCTGAAAGTTAGAATTTAGAAAAGGACTAGGTATTTCAGTCCCAAGTACTAAACTCTAACCCGGTTTAGACCTAGTTTAGACCTAGTTTAGTCCTGGTATAATCCTGGTTTAGTCCGTTTCTCTGCCTAAATATTTTGGTCTGAGTTGGTTGATACTCACATTTGACCATGACCATGTAGACGTCTATGGTGCAGATTGGCGGCTGTGGAAGGCGCTCTCCCTTCTCTAACAGGTCGGGAATGTCTCTGGTGGAAATGCCGTCGTATGGCTTCCCTCCAAAGGTCATCAGCTCCCAGATCGTCACACCTACAACCAGACACAAAAGTCACTCTACAACAAGAGAGGTAGAGCGGTACAAGTCTGTGATAGGAGTCAAGTGGAACACACTGAACTGAAATGAATATATTAAGTTCACTAGAAAGACTTTGGAGGATCAGACAAGATCAGACAAGCTATGGAGGAAAATAATACAGTGAAATATATAACAGGGGACAAGAGTCAAGGAGGCGCAGGAGTAGAGATGAAGTGGAGTTTTCAAATTTGCAAGTCATCTCCCCTGACACAAGTCTTAATAGTTTAAATTATGAGTTAATAATTGACAAGCAATGTACAGACTGCATGCATAATAATCCGAATCAATTAGACCTGAGGAGAGCTGGGACCACAACTCAGAGATGCATACAATGAACTATGGACAAGGTCACTGCACTTAGTCTGTATTTATCCAGATAGTTCCATTGAAAACCAATTCTCATTTAAAAACGACAACTTGGGCAAAAAGCATATAGACTGTGTCCCTCATTCACTACACAGAGCGATTCAGACATGCAGCTCACTACTTTCGGGTCACATGACTCTGGCGTCTGGGTGAAAAAAAGTTCACTTAACTTTGATAAAACTTGATTTCTGTCATAAATAATGATCAGATTGGACTGGCACACAAGTATTTATGTACTAATAATAACTGTACAAGTTTTTGTCAAGCTGGATCTCAAGTAAACAGACTGGATTTTTAAATTGTTTTGTGTTTTATTCATAATCAGCAATCAACAGTGCGATAAACCGGAGCTTTTATCTGCTTCATTCAGTCGTGTTGCGTCCAGTTAAAGACCTGTAGCCGTTTGCTGTTGTTTTTCCAACTCTGCATTGTGGTCTATATTGACCGGTCTAGTGACCACCAATGCCCACTACTTTTCAAGGTGCATTGTGGGAAATTTTGAGTGCACTACTTTTTCACCAACTCGACATTCAGACACCACTAAAAATGGCGTGACCTCTAAATAGTGCCCTCAGTAGAGAATAGTGTGGACATTCAGACACAGACTTAGTTATCATAGACCAGTTTAGCATTTCATATCAATATTCAGACATTTTCTAACCACATTCATAAGAGTGAAAATAATTTGAACCCAAACTAAACATTGGTATAAAAAAACAAAACAAAAACAACAACTGTTTTTATAATTAAGGAAATTTGGCTGAAAACTGACTCACCATAACTCCAAACGTCGCTCTGATGTGTGAACTTTCGATAGTGAATGCACTCAAGAGCCATCCATTTGATTGGCATCTGACAAGGAAAAACATAAAGTGCTATTAAATACATTGTGTAGACTATACAATGCACAGAGAATGATCTAATCAAAAGATATAAAGGAAAAAGACAGTTATTTCATCACAAAGCTTCAGATTATATTAGTCTAGTGGTGACACACTTGAAGTAATATTGTGTTGAAGAGTTCCCTGCTGTGGGATTGGCTTAACTCTGTGATTAGATTTGGAGGCCTATCCTATTGATTACAGAGATGTAGGAGGAGGGAGGGGCCAGGAGGAGGTCAGCTCCTGCCAGTGTCTGAAAGAAGAGTGGATAATAGCACATTTCTTATAGTGCAGACATGATGGACAGATGAGGAGGAGAGACAGGAACAGAGAAGAAAAAACAATACAAAGGATGGATAAAGATTAGCTGAGGCCAGAGACTCCCAAGGACAGATTTGTTTACTTCATTTATATTGTTCTGAGAGCATCGTCCCCCAAAGTAAATATAACGGTCTAATAGAGCAGAAGAGGAGCCCAGAGAATGCACTTAGACGGGTTTACTGATGGGTCCAGACCCTCCCACAGGGTCAAACCAGCTCACTCTCTGCTCTCATATTATGTAAATAACATTAATGTTTGGGCATTGTGAGTGAAATACAAATAAAACCAAGTACTAATTTAGTTAGATTCATCAAATACTCAATATAAAATATATTGAAAAATATAAAATATCTAGTTTGTACCGACATATGATCACTGAATAAAAGAAAAACACAGCTGCAGTTTTATATACACAGCAGAAGCTTAAGGTAAAGTGGGGTAATACACTTCAGGTATACATTGCTAACACATTATATATTTAGATCATCATGTTACCTTTTAACATCTTTAATGAGTTTCAATTATGACGCTCTGAGTCTCCCCTCCCCTTACTCCCCCTTCAGAGCACTATCAAAACACACGCAGTGAGAATCCTGCTAATGAGACACATTGCATCAGGTTTATGAAGTTGTTGTAGATTGTTTTGTGTGCGAGAGCATGGGTGATGTGGGCTCTTGGTCTGAGCATTGGACACACTCTTATAGCTAACCGTAAGGAGGATTTGAATAGGATCCGGTAGAGATCACTAGATTACTCAAACATGCATGGATGACATCTAAAACCTCATCAGGCATGTTTTCGATGTGGGAACAATGCTATAACATGGTAGAAAGATTATGCATAATAAGGAACACTTTGTTGCCCCGGTAAAGCAATTTAACATTTCAACCATCATGAACAGTGAACAGCTGCAGTACAGCACCTGGGGACCAATCTCAAATCTAGAGCTTGGCTTGGTAAGGACGATTACCAAACTGCAGGATATATTGTGCATGTTTTAGGTTAATGGAGGAAGTCCATCCAGACCCAAGAAGAACATTCGTATTCCACAACCCAGCCTTCTTGCTGTAAGGTATTTTAATTGTTTTGTTGTTTTTTTGTTATTGCATTTTTTTTGCCAAATTACATCACACTGGGCAGTTAGTGCAGATATTCTGGATGGCTTGGCTATGGCTTTTTTCAGACTTTAACAAACAGAAATGGTTATTAAGAAGTTACAGCTCAAAAATCACCTAAACTGATTTAATACTGACAATTTGAGCAGTTAATGTATTGTTTTCTTTTGGGGTTTATATCTGTTTACATAGAACCAATATGGCAGTAGGTCACATGTTTGGCAACATTTTTTTTTACATAACAGTTTCTGTCACTGGATGGTGATGTATTTGGCTTGTTTAAAATAATATTAATTTACAATGTACCCAGAGGCTGTTGATCAAAATAACATGAAACGAGAATGAAATATTTTCCTTGCTTTTTACTGGTTTGAAACAACATAGTTTTATTAGTAGACACATACACAATAAATGAGTGATTTGTGCTTTACATTAGTGAGTGTTTTGATGAGCTCACACTCCAAGGGGAGATGTTTTCTAATGTAATTTGAAGTGCCTCGTTTATGGCCTCTGGATGAATGGTGCAGTGTTAGCAGTTGGCAATGTTTACCTTGCCCCCATCTGCATTGTACTCCTTCTCATTGACATCGAGTAATCGGGCGAGGCCAAAGTCAGTGATCTTGATGTGGTTCGGGGACTTCACCAACACGTTCCGGGCAGCAAGATCTCTATGGACCAACCTGCGCTCCTCCAGGTACATCATTCCCTAAAACACACAATAGAACACATTATACTGGCTGTACACACACATACACATCTTGGGTTTACATGTTTCTTAGGGACATTATTGACTTCATTCCTTAACCTTAACCTAAACCATACTTTAACCCATATCAATCATGTTGTTGATCTAATAATAAAAACATTTATGTTATGAGGAGCTGATTTTGGTCCCCATAAGGAAGACAGGTCCCATGAGTGTGTACAGATTTTTGTTCCCGCAATGTAATAAATGTCTGCCCACACATAAAATATTTAATTGTACATTTTAGCACGGGAAGGGCTCTGTAATTTTACTAAAACAGAAATTCTCTCCCAAAAATAAACCAGATTGGATTAATTTTAAGAAATACTAATAATGGTTTCATATCACGCTAGGAAAAGTCATTACTAAAATAGCCTAGATACATATTTTACAGCCTTGTATTATCTCCATTGTGAAGGATGCGGATAAGCTTGTGATTCTGCTTGTCTTCACTAGCAGTCCTGCCAACTGCCCTAATCACCCCATTAGCTGGTTATAATTATTTGTCTCATCATCATTATCACTACAGTGTTATTTTTATGGTGCCATATGCCATCCATCACCTATTAGAGCGTGGAGAATCCGGGTTTATTACAGAAAGCTTGGTGAAGTAATAATAGTAATGTTCATTAGGGTTAACCCACTGGCAATGAAAATATATGAAAAAATATAATCTGCTCTTATCTAAACCTATTCTCACCACATTTGCTGATATACACAAACTAGCTGCTATTCCCTTCACATCAGTCTACACGGGGCCCGTGGACCAAACTTGGCCCTCCGGGGGGTCTAATTCGGCCCGCGAGAGCTCTCTGAGATTTTAAGAAGAATCTATTTTGATTCAGCTTAGTTTTGAATAGAATAAATTGAATACGAGATGGGACGTAGGCCAATCCTGTCTATTTCCTAATATTTAAAGTAAATTTAATCAAGAGCATTTTAATGAGCAAACTGCCATTAGGTTTGGCCCTCGACCTGCTAATACGCAATCATTTTGGCCCGCTGAGGAAAAAAACTTTGCGCACCCCTGACCTAAGCTTTAATTAATTTTATATTTTGTCAGTGAATTTTGGCATTTTCTTTGATTATACAATGAGACATAAGGCATTGGGCAAGACACTTAACCCACCTCGCTCCCAGCATCTGTGTAAACTAGTGTATAAATGTGTGTGAATGTGTGTGAATGGGTAAGTGGCTCCTTGATGTAAAGCGCTTCAATTTCAATTCAAATTCAATTCAGTGATTCAGTTTCTCCTGCCAGAATTATGGGTGGGCACAAGATAATGTGTTAAGTAAGTTGAGAATAATTGCAGATAATACAAAACTGTTTCAAATAAAAATCACTTCATTTTAATTGAGTGCATACTTATGAAAAACTAATGCTCCCATTGGCCGTCTCTTGAGTTGCCCACATGTCTGGACTCCTCATTGTGCATGGAGCTATTCAGGGTAAACCCAATGAAAAACTGAAACATTTCAAATCGGACAGGCAAAAACACGAGATACTGAGATTGAAGTAGCGACAGAAGAATGAAAACAAGGTCTTCTGTGAAGCCAGACCAAATTGGATTTATCTGGAATGGGCTGAAATGAAAGGAGGAGTGCATGGAGGAGAAGAGGGGGGAACGGGGTGGTGGGTAGGGAGTGGGGGCTGCCTAAGAGGTGAGATTACATCGCTAAGGATATAATCACACTGCCTCATTTGGCTGGTTCCCAAGGGAGAAC
>KN472995.1:7579-75969 GCA_000787095.1 Periophthalmodon schlosseri
AGGAATGCTTCTCTCATTCCTCTTTTTTCTCACTGGCTGCACAGGACACTGTCCAGGCTGGTGCGTCAGAGTGTGGAGGAGGTTATCCATTAGCACTTTTACTCCACCTCTGCTCAGGTGCGAGCCATTTCCCTCAAACAGGTCCTCTCGTTTCCAGAATAGATCAGTTCTCAATGTAGTACAATCCTCTGGGGCGCGTTGAACAGCCATGTGTTCAGCTGAAACAGTCTGGTAAATTTGTTCTTCTTCTTTCTGTCTATGTTAAGAAGAGGTTCACTGATGAATGTCTCAACCTCCACTTTATCAAGCGCCTCGAATAATTTAGTGAAATCCCTTTTTAAGACCTCAGTCCGTTCCATTCTCATGTCCACTGTACCCATGTGCAACTCCTTGGTGTGTTGACAAAACTTTTGGAAGAAACTCTCAGAAACAGTGTAACTGGGACAGGAGCATGTTTGGATTCCTCTGTGGCAATGATAGCACCGTCTCCTAACAGTAGCATATCTTTAACTTGACGTTTGTCATAGATCGCCTGCCTGCCTTTGCCCTTTTGCCAACTTCATTGTGCTTGCTTTGTAACAAAAATCCATTTCCTGTTTGTATGTTAACATCAGTTTGTGATAGTCATGGAAATCTGTTTGTAAGCTGTATTTTGGGTGATGTAAGGAGTGATACTGTAGAAGATTTAAGATGAAAGTATCAGTTTTTACACCCTCTTCTCTGAAAGTAACTGCGGGCTGCTTACCACTGAAAGTCACTGAAAGTCACTGGTGGCATCCTACAAAGTCCTTTTTCAGATTTTCAAGCAAATATCTGTGCTTGTAGCTAATTAATTTCTTGTTGTTTCTTGTTGATAGTTCCGAGCATTCACAGAAAGAATTCCTTTGGTTTCTCCCCCCGGACATGTTTCTGGCTCATCAGATAACTTGTTAAAAAATGTAAAAATGGTTTAAACGTCTTGGTTTACTTAAAATAAAATCATAACTAGACCCATTTTCCAGCACTGGAAGAAGTCACATAATGAAAATCAAAGTAAAGAAGGAAGCAGTAGGAGCAAGCAAGGATCGTGTCTGCACTCTATACAGTTGTTCACTCAGCACATGTCCGGACTCCTGCTGCTTTTTCATGGTTTTGTACAAAATCAGATGTTATAAAGATGTTTATCTGGAAGTCTCTTCTGTATAATAGGCTACTGGTTTATGTCAGCCTACAAATGGCTGTATAACCTCTAACCTACTGGTTACTTTTTTCTTGAATTACTTGGATTGTTTTGTTCTATTATGTTCCTGTTACAATCTGTTTATGACATGTTTTGTTATTGTTAATTTACTTTACACTATCAAGCACACAGCTAGTAAAAAATAAAAGGGGTTTCCAACCATAATTGCCAGGGTATTAATTCGTAATGTACCAAAATGTCAGAATATGTTCAATGTTGTTCAATATCTATTTCTGTGCCATTTATTTTATTAAGCATCAGATTCTAGATGGTGCATGACCTATTTGTAACAACAGTTAAGTTTCTTACCCAGCCTCCTCTTCTCTTTAACCATGAGGCCAAACTTTTACGGACAAACTCCCCCATACAATCCACTATAGTGTGAACCATTGCTGGGTGTCCATGTTTCACACAGTCCACAGCTAATCCTCCGGCCACAGCGTACAGAGAGACCACCTTCCCCCAAGTCACTCCTGGAGGGATACATAAACAAAAACATACAAAAAAAATGGGTTTGAGAGACATTTTTAGATTAGATTCAACTTGGTGTGTGTTTTTCTCATAACCAAGACTCGGAGTAAAACTATGCACACACGCCATCCATCAGTGACATAGAGTTATGGATGAGTTTCTATTTTAAACAGCTGCTTTGCTTTCTTGCACACTCATTTGCACATTCTTTACCTAAGTTAGTTTCTTTCTTCTTCTTCTTTGTTCAATTAATTTTTCATCCTCGAGTAATACAGATGTATTTTGTAGTCTTGTAAACAAGCATCTAGTTTTGATATAAAATATTATTTTTCTTGCGTGACTAGTATTGAATTACATTTGAATGTAATAATAACAAATCAGAGAAAGTTTGGAGCCTTACACTACATAAATGACAGAATTCATTCATTTTCTATGCAAAAAGGACACCGATAGCACAACGTACATGCAATTTCAATATGAACTTTTTTGCCTTTTGTTTTGTACTACACATTTCCTTTAAAAAGAAGAAAAGTATTTACAATATGACACAACAAGTCCAATACTTTGAGGATGTAATCTAATCTTTTTTCTGTCCTGGACTTCCTTTTTGCATGTATAGTCACTATCACAACAATGCCCACATTGACACAGAAATCTAGTAACCACATAAACCTATATAAATTTACTTAGCTAAAGTTTACAACAACATTAATAATAATTATATGTAAAAGGCTGGACTAACCAGAATTTATGACTTTGCTTTAACTGTTAATGACTATCCATCTTTCTGTGTAATAGATGAATGACAGTTGCTTCAACTAGTAGACAAAACATATTTAATTTACACCATTACTTTACCAAGTGGTAAAGATAATTCATTGACCAGCGCGTTCTCTTCTATAAACATCTGATGTGATCCAAGTGTGTCATTAGCCCATTACTGAACTCTCTTGGAAATGATATAACTTTTCTCGTTATGTTTGGTATGATGATTCCACTTTGTAGAAGCCATCTGAAGTTTACAACTTAAGTCCAGGGTGGCACCATCTCTGTCTGCTACAATCAGTCTTCTGGGTATAACTTTAACCTAATATGGACTTTTCCTGGCTGCTCTTTTCCTGAAAGATAAGTCAACCCCTATCTCTGAGAACAAGCGCATTAAAATGGTTTATAGGAGCCCTTTTTGAAACTTCACAAACAATGAAAAGGGGAACAGGGTCAGTTTTCTAGTCTATTGTAGTCTATTTAAGCGGTTCCTTTATTTGATAGTAATTGTTGAAGTAAAAGGACAAGTAATAATTCCAAAATCTAAGCAGAACCTTGGCTTGCATCTGATTTAGGGCTGGTTCAGACTTGCAGCGTCTTGGTTTAGACCACTTCTTTAGTTTAGTTCTAGTTTAGGTTTAGTTCTAGATTTCGGTTTAGTTCCAGTGTAGTCATGCATTTTATTCCTTGGTATAGCCATGAGTAGGTGAAATCTGGTTTGCCTTTGTTTAGACCTGGTTTAGTCCTACAGTAGATAAATACATATATCTTTACCAGTGGAGAAAATATCAGCAGCTACAGCCAAGAAGGCATCTGAAACCACGTTCTCGGAGGCCACCGTGATGTTAAGCTGTCGAGCCACATTTCGGTAAACATTTGGACGGAGGTACTCCAGCTCGTCACCTGGCCATAAAAGGGAAAACAGGAGGTAAAAAGCAAGCTCACATCAAATAGTAACTGAACTTTTTGCTTAAGTATCAAAAACATTGTAGTGAAGTTGATTTGGTTAGAAAACAAGAAGCCATTAAAATAGTAGTCATAAAATATCAGTTAGGGGAAGTTCGTACTCTCAAATTGCCTATAATATTAAATGAATAAAATTACTGAACACAATATGCTAAGTCTATTCCAGTATTTATTGCTGTCACTAGTACTATAACTACAACTGTGCTGAGCATACATGTACATGGACAATAGGCACCTGACCTGTTGGCCTATCAACATAAAACATACTTCCTTGTAAAATTTGTAACATGTAGAACTCCTTGAGAGT
Organism: Periophthalmodon schlosseri; assembly: GCA_000787095.1. Classification (NCBI taxonomy): domain Eukaryota; kingdom Metazoa; phylum Chordata; class Actinopteri; order Gobiiformes; family Gobiidae; genus Periophthalmodon; species Periophthalmodon schlosseri. Next base: position 11,308 of record KN472995.1, read on the forward strand.
TCAGTCAGCTCCGGTAAAATTCTGGTTTAAAGTGTCTCTTCTATTCTGATTATTACCTTGGTATGTTTCACTTTATGTTAATCAATGCAGTGTTTTGCAGCTGTAGTTTTGTAGCTTAAAATATTTCTGAATAATGACTTTACAGACAGGCCCTTAGTGGTAGGTACTTCACTGCTACAGCCCATACATCAAGACTGGGGGTATCACAATTTTAGAAACAGGAATACAGAGACATTGTAGCGTTCGTACACACTTTCTAATTTGAATTTTATTTACATGAGATAAAATTTACCTGCATGGTTAATCTTTTTTAAAGAATAGATTATTGCAAATTATATATTATTTGCTTGACATATTTAACTAAGTTTGTCATCTATAATCTCAATAATCACTGAATCCTGACAATTCTAATCTAAAACAAACGATAACTAGCTCTCACTTAGACACTCCCAGTTTTTCTGCAGTATCAGTTTTTTTCCCAACTCTGCATAAGTTGTGCAGCAAACATAAGCAGTTATTGCACAATTATATTTCTATGCACCATTCAGCTTACCATGTGTTATGTATCATTACACACCATTGATTATGCTTTTGGAATCAAATAATAGCTGTTATATTGGCAATAATACATTTTACCTTTAACTGTCATAATTTCTTATACCAGTGTTATTATTTTGAATGATAAAATGGCTTGGGTCTGATGTTTACAGCTTGCAGCAGCCAAAGACCATGTGTTAAAAATAGGCTGCAGGCAGACAGGCTATGACATCATAGTTACAAAAGCTGACCCAAAACCTATGGGAATCCTCCGGTAATCTAAATAATGAATGTGGAATAACTGTGGTTATTTGGAGATAATATTTACGTTTTAATTATATGGGAAAATTAAGTTAAATGGGTAGTACTTTTAACAAATTAACAAAATACACATCTGAATGGGCTACAAGAGTGCATAATAAAAACTGTTAACCACAGCAAATAAAACGAAATAGATAGCAAGGACCATCTTAAAACGGAGGTAAAACTGAGGTACTCTAAAGTATGTTGACATTGGACAAGTTAATAGTTTGACTATATTATCTGTCTTTTTTCTGAAATATATCCTCCAGAGTAGATAGGCTGAGGTTTTAATTTAAACAGGTTTCACGTATGTTTATGTGTGTTAATTTGCCATTTTTAATGTTTAACTTGTTGATTGGAGATACAGATCTTTACACATTATTCCGTATAATTAGTGTCAATAAATGAGATGCGTCACCAAACAGTTGCCTATACTACACTGTACTCTAACCTATTTTTTATAATTATGGATACATAAATTCATAATTAACCGTGTAGAGTAGTTTTTATTTTATTTACTATATCCACATAGCTGGGATCTTTTGGGTAATCTTGCTCTGAACCTAAAGTTGGATAAGTCTTATTTGTAACCTTCTTGTAATCAGTTTCCTTCATTATGGCCCTAAAGCAATGATAGTATGTGAGCATGTAATTAAGCATGAGACTCACCCAGCCATATCAACACCGAGGAGATCTCCCCAAGTGAACCACCTGATGCCACCAGTCCGTGCTCGGGTTTGGACCAGCCAATCCCGGCCCGGTTCAGCCTGGAGTGGATGTAGTCCCGGCACAGCGCTTTGGCTTGGGATACGAGCTCTTTATCCGTGGGTGAGCGGTCAAACACTTCGGCTGCAAATACGGAGGAGCGCCGCAACATCTCCATAGCGCCGTGCTATCGTTCGTCTCCTGTCCGCCTCCGCTGTCTCGAGACACTTGCGCTTGGCCGTACCCCGCTTTCCTCCGGTACACGTTTCAGCGTCTCTTCTGGGTGTTTATCATACCACGATACAACTCTTATGCTATTACACGTTTAATACTGACTTTAAAGTATACATGTGATTATGCCTATTTCATTTCATTTCTAGGTCATATCCATGGCTATTATGTGGTTGTTATTCCCAACGCGCATAGAGATGGCACGCAACGCTCAGCATCAAAACGTAGCCAGATCTGACAAGCTTTCCTTCTAAGGGCACTTATTGTGGAGTTCAACTACTGTCTGCAAAAGTCCAAAGGCGGAGATAAGCCACTAGACCCGCCCCCACCGGTACGCACACTCCACACAATAATCTAGGCAAACGCATTCGATCCAAGTACTGCAAAATGTTAATAACCGACAGCATTCAATAAGGGGTGTCTACTTAGACGATTTTAGATAATATGGGGTCTATTTGACGATTTTGAACAAGCAGTAGCCTAGATAGAGCCAATTTCCTTTTGAAAACAAACAATGAATTAATGGGTCAACAAACAGTAATAAATCAAAAAATCTAAATCATTTCTGGGAGTGTCCCACAATTGTTTTTTCAAGTTCAACTGTAAATCAAAACGTGCATGTAGCCACTGTCACAAAGGAATTACATTTTAATGCTATTCAAAACACATTTTCCAAGTTTTTATAACCTACTAGTACAAATTGTATTGCACTGTAGCCTACTAGAAATGAGGAAGGTCAGTCAGTGCATGTTCCTCTTATGATAATATTAATCCCACTGTTTGTAATTAGGCAAAGGTAATCCTTTAGTGACACGTTTTTTAAGAAGCAGATCATGTGGAGTGCACACTGCATCTAGTACAACAACAGTGGTAAAAAAAAAAGCTGAACTGAAAGAAAAGTACATAAAAAAAACTAAAATTAAATATACGCAGGTTATTTTTTTTCCCTTTCTACACTGGTGGAGGGTACAATAGTCAGTACAGGCAAAGTTCAGTAAGTAGTAGAAAAAGGAGACTGGTAGGCTATGTCATGGAATCGGTAGGAGTCAAAGTCAAATGGATTCCGTTGTGCTGCAATAGTACTTATTATTTAATTATTAAAGGTTGTGGTCTAAATGAAAGTAATTATTAGGTCTAAGTGAATAGCAGTAGCCTAGTAGTTGCAACAATTACTAAAAATAGGCCTACTCATCACTTTGAGTTTGTAATTTCATCAGTATAACTAATTGCTTTCACTTTAAAACTATTAGTAATACAACATTATGCAGCCACAGTTCCATTAAGCAGGGTTCCCATCAAAGATACAATGACCAAACCTATTACTTCGTACTTGAGTGGAGCTGCAATTAAAACTTTACTTTTACTTATGTATAATTTTCATTTTGAATCTGCCAAAATTAGTATTATGCAGTTATTACTTGAAACCAGATGTCCCATGGCTTGTTTCTAGGCCATAGAGCTGCACTGTGCGACCCGTCTATTGCGTAAAGTGGCGTGTTGTTGACACAGTTGATACTTGGCTGTCTGTAACAGCCAAGTATCATGACTAACTCCACACCTTCTCCACTCCCTGCTCCAGAAAATACTTTGCCAGAAAAAAAAACAAAAAAACAACAACTTTGCATTGGCATTTCGGGGGAAGCCACCACACCCTCTGTTTACTCTGTTTGGGCCTGTCTGAGGAATGCCCTGCGGCGTTTTTATGACGAGTCATCAGATCTGCAGCTATGTTTGCAGACAATGAACCAAACACTGTGTACTGAAAAATATGGCAAGTATAATTTGCATATACAGTAGCAGTACAAACCGTTCTGTCATGCAATCACTGCTTAGGAATATGCACATGGAACAACTTTACCTCAAATGACATCTGTGTTTTTTATCAGCAGCATTATAAAGAGGTCAACAGTTTCTCAGCTAAGTTTTGTATAAAAACTAATCACTGTTAATTGTTTTTCCACTTAGTAGTGTTGCCAAAAATTGTACAATTACTTCATTACTTCAAGTACATGTTGCAGTCAAAGAAATTACTCAAGTAAAAAGTATTTGGGTACTAATACTAATAAATAAAAAGTTGTAAGACTAACTCTCAGAACATTTGACAAGTGAATGTACAACAAATTATTGTAGTATTGAGGGAAAAAAGTACAATGTGAGAAATTATGTCAGGTTTTTATAATATCTAAATCCTACAATAATGACACTGTTAGGTCTGCTACTGCTACACGAGAATAGTTCTAGTTTTCCATGTTGACCCATTTAAAGGATCCAGACATTCACATTGACAACATTCAAGCAAAATATAAAAGAAAAACATCCACATAATTGATATTCCAAATGATCTGTTTTATTGATTAGCCTTCCTTTGAAATAACATGGTGACTATACATGCTTGATGATATGCCATCCAATAAATACATGGTGTTAGCTGTGCAACAGTCTCTAACACAAGAATTCACCCCTATCATCACCTCCTCATTTAGCTCCAGAGGGTTTTTAAAGGCATAGTCTACCATTTTGGCTTCTCCACACAAATACATACAATGATTCCAGTTTCTTCATAAAACAGACGAAAGTACCACAGGTGGACATACTGTAGCTATGCCACTGATGTTAGCTCAAATCTCTCAAAACTTATCTAAAACAGTGGCAAAGAAATCACTTCAAAAATATGTTCTTCATGGAAAAGACATTTAAAGTAACGCTAGCTCAACGTCTTCTGTTAACCACACAATGCAAAGTTAAAAGGATTACATTGATTGACATTAAAGAAATGTGTAGCACCAAATGGGTGGTTATTGCAAAACTATAAAGCAAGACAAGCTCCTTTCTCTAATAAGAGGTAAATAGACCCTACAGATTCCACTGGCCTTTGAAATAAATACTGCTAAGATAAACAGTTTGTACTTGAAGCTTTTAGTAATGTCTGAAACCTGGGCGCTCTTGTCACTGTCCTCAAAACATCCAATATATTTACCAAAATGTAACAACTTTTACATTACACGTTCAGTTAACCCTCTTATCCCCTTTCAGTCTATATTCAATACTGTGCAAAAGTTTTAGTGGCCAATAACAATGCAGAACCAGATAAATGTTTTGAAATACCTTTTAAGTGAAATATATTGGACTATAATTGTGACATTTGTGGCACAGTGAAAACAGATTTGCTTTAGGTCTGGGCACTATATTTTCACCATTGCAAGATACAACGCCTTGGCAAAGGCTTTTGCTCATAATGATACAAGTGGGTCCTTGAGGTTTTCTTATATCATTGTCATTGTCATTTTCCTATTGTCTTATCATCAATTTTAAACACATTTTGTAATGGTATACATTGATACACCTTTATTTATTGTCAAAAATCAAACTTTTGCACAGTAGCGTGTACCATGAATTACAATGTAAAGTTTCTGTGACACACCACTCGCACATGCTATAGGTCATCTTTGTTCAAATCATAACCACATAGTTTCAGTCAAAATAAGAAAAAAAATCCAAGCATCAAGTCCTTTGTGTTCAAATTGGTCCCATAAAATAATACTAACCCGCTATGTTGATCAGTCTATAATGGCCTGATTGGGCAGCAATTGACAATAAAGTATCTCCCTTGCGATCCATCACAACAATTGTTATCTTATACATCAATGAAAAAAAACAAAAACAACGCACACAAAATTAGAAATGTTACATGTTTAACTGGCAGTATTACTCAGGCTCCAGTTGAATTGCTTTGATTCTTGTTAAAAGTGAAATGTTTCTGCTGAAGGCCCAGCCCTCAGAGTAAAACTGCATATCTAAATACCATTCCCATTAATTTCCATGGAACCTGTTCCTCCTTTGGGGATGAGCAGAGTCATCCGGCCCGTCGTACTGGCAGCACTCTTGATCACCTCCATCCATCTGGAACAGGTGACAACATGCTCTGTTACACCTCAAGATACAAAACCATTTTCTACTGAACTTAATGTTGTACTGTGGAATAATAGGCTATTAAATGAGTCAGTGTGGAAGTTTTGGAAAATCTTAGTAATGTAATGAACAAATCAATTATTTTTGTTCAGGATGCCGATCATGGTTTACAATAAGTAATGTTAAGGGATTCTTTGCCATTTTGACAAACAGCCAAAAGAGACATGCTTTGGTTTTAATTCATATTCTGTTATGTGTATGAGTAATTCATCAGTTAGTATCACGCTACAAATAGCTATGTTACTAATTAATCACTTTAACATGCAACGTTAAGATCAATTTCCAGAAGAGGGCAACAAGTTTAATATAAAACATTTTAAGAATTTTGTATTTTTATTAACCCTGGAATTGTGAGAGGCTTTGAGTCAGTATGGCCTGCACATTACATTGTTAATATTACAAAATTAGTCCATTGTCAGTATATACAAGTGCTTCTAGAATTGACATTTGTTTGCGAATTTTTGTTATTTTATATTTATTTATGACTTAAGTAACATACCGTTCGAAAGTGTACTCGCTCTCAGCTCTGAAGAAGTACACGTGGGACTTGAACTGCAGTTTGAAGACGTACTCTTTGTGGATGCTGTCAGACTCATCGGGGGTGCTCACGGTGTATCCCAGCAGAGGGAGACTGGCCAGCGGGAAATCGTCCTAAAATAGTTTACAGCGTGTAACTTCACATGAATCACTTAAAACATGTTAAATTCACAAAGCAGATATGATAAGTGCCATTGTCCGCCACACAAAGTTATAGACATATAGACATTTTTGAACTAAAAGTCAAGTAATGGTCAGGTTATATTGTGCAATAGGGTAGGTTTTCGACATTATAAATTTCTTATAAATGAGTAGTGTCTAAACTTTGCTTTGTATGCAGTTTTTGGCTTCTTAATCACATATTCTTAACAGCTGCATATTTTTTTTTTGTCTTGCATTCATTTTTAACAGTTTGAGCAAGAGGCCGTAATAAATTGTGTTTTATCTAACCTGATGGGTCTTGTAGAAGAATAAACAGAAGTTGGTAAAAACAACCCAGAGTTTCTGCCACCCATTGCTGTTTTTGAACTTTCTGAGCAGGTATCCAGAGAGCTGGTTCTGTGTGAAGTGAAGGAGAAAAAAAACACATTAGCCACTAAAGTTGCATATATAGGGTTGGTGTATATGTGACCATCTTTGTAATTACTTATTAAATGTGTGGTCTCTCTACAGTAAATACAGTTATTGATATGATTATGAAAAAAGTAATGTATAATTATACATAAAACAATAAGTATCAGTAATATAAAATGATAAAAAAATAATATCAAACATTTCATATTTTAGAAAATATGTAGCCTATAGAGAAAAACAGGGTGATTAAAAATGTGTGCATTGCAATGGTGAGTTTTTGCTTTTTTTTACTAGGTTTTAGCCAGTTTATCTCAAGTATATTCACTTTTGCTCATATGTTACAGGATAAATTAAAAGTAAATTTGCCCATTACACAATGGAACAGGAGCAGAGATAAGATAGTGTATCTGAAGTGGTTAGTCCTGTTTAGTACCTGGTTCATGTGCAGGTAATCAGTGAGAGAGAGATTCTGGTTTCGGTACCAGCAAACATGAGTGATGGTGTTTGGTCTTTGGCCCTGACCCAGAAGATACCGAGGGGGCAGTTCAGGAGATGCAGCCGGAGACCCAAAAACTGACAGAGTGAAGAACAGAAATAAAAGAGGAGAGTGGAGTGTTAGTGTGTTAGATTAAAAAGGGTGATAAAGAATGAAGAGAAAGTCCAGGAAATCCTTCTGTAGAGTAAGACTGTTAGTGAAACAGAGGTCCCTGTGCGTGTTAAGGATTATTCTAGACGAAAAGAAAGGAATAAATAACAAAAGAAAGTAACCAATAGTAACCAGGAAGGTGAAGGAGGAAGTGGAAAACTGATAGTCACACATCAATGAATTGGTGAAAAAGTATTTTTTTCTTAGTAGTTTAAGTAAAGAAAGTTAATTTCAATACATGGCCGATAGTAGCACTTTCCACTCAGTGTTTTGAGTTGTATTTTAATTTTACGTTTTATCAACGTATTTTTAAAATGTATTATTAAATATTTATTTGTATCATGTGCTTTTTCCGGCACTTTTCCGCAATATTATAATTTGTTGATGTAGGACTTCCTATGTTTAGAAAGAAAAGTAGAAAAACGGAAACACCAAAGAAAATATCCACAATGGTTAGGATGAGTTATGTAGGTGTAAATGGGGCAGGTATGCTGCTGTGTGTTGGGCAGTAGTGGGTGCATGCGGGGCAGAGGAGGGGTACCTCCACGGCCTGGCAGTGATCGGACATAGACACACTGGTGTTGCGGTGCCAGCACACGTGCATGGTGGTGTTGGCGCGGTGGTGTGTCTGCTTGTCTAAAGACGTGCGCGATGAGTTCATGTCATCCTCCGACTCCTGCTCCAGAGAAACCTCATCCGATGAGCCTGAGGGGGACCAGGGTAAAGAGGGGGTGGAGGGGGGACTTAAAGCATTAGGGGTTGTAATGGGATTTAATGACATTTACTGTTAAGTGTATGAAGTCATCACATCACTGGGAATTTGTAATGGGTTTTGTTACATGCATAAAACATTACTAAATTTCCTGCAACATCTAACATCAGACAAACATTATGACCGTCTGCCTTGTATCAGATCCTGATGGGTCAGTGTAACATGCATCACCTTTGCCTGGTGCACTGCAGTTTCCTCCTTGGGCCACTTTTGATACTGACCACTGCAGACCATAAACACTCCAAAGGATGTGACAGTTTTGGAGATGCACCAACCCAATCAATGACCCATTTGTGTCCTTGAGAGTGTCACTAAAACTCTTACACTTGCCATTTCCTCCTGTTTTAACTCAGGAAAAAATATTCGCATGCTGTCCAACACTACAGATGCTATGTAAACATCAATTTGAGGTAATTATTTGTTAGTAATTAGTTGTCATAACAGTATGTCTAACCATGTCTACATTATCTGATAGAAGAAAAAAAGACAATAATAAGACTGAAACCAATGGACTTTGGGTTTAACTTACGATTTGAGCGATCACATAGTTGAGAGTCAATGAACACACTGGACTTCTCCTGAGATTTTTTGGCCATGTCGATCGCAAAGTTCAGATCCTCAATCCATTTCCCCATTTCCACTTTTGAGCTAATAAATAAGTAAAGCAATGATAAATAATACAATAAATCAGTATACAGTGTATATCCGTAAAGACATAATGATTAATCGTATTATTGAATTATGGTATTAAATCGAATAGTATTTCAATAGGTTTAAGATGCATTTTTCCAAACAAAACTAAAACATTTTCTGATTTACCTGGCAGCCACAACAATGGTCCTCTGAGCAGAGTAGATGGTGAAGCAGTGCGGGACAGACCACTCATTTTCACTTTCTTCAACCTTCAAATGAGAGCAACACAAACATAAGAATCCAATCTATTTTAAAAATTTTATTTTGTTATTTAAAACTTTAGGGAGTGGTTTATAGTTTCATAAGTCAACTAAGTTCCCTTATCCTTTAAAGCTAAGAGATTTCACTACTTAATTCATGTAGCCACAGTAGCAAATGCATTTTGTATATTCCAGGTCTGATGGTTTTCTGGTTACTGCTACTGAAGCTCATGAGAAAAGGCTTGGGTATTTGGGTATCCATTTTGTCTTAAAACTTACCGGACAATCCAAGACTATGAGCTGCAGCAGTCGAAAGTGAAGCAGAGACATGTGACATTAGGAAACCCCTGTGCCTATATTTATATATAATGTATAAATGCCACAAAACAGGATTTAAACCTAATCTTTAGCCAAACAAAGCATACAAAATAGATCAAATATTTTTGGACTTACAATCATGCCATGAAGAGGCAGCTGGCCATGAACTTTAAACTGGTTGGTTGCTGTGACCCCTTTGCTTGTGTAGAGAAGCATATCTGAGAACTGAAAGATTGGGAAAATGTATGAATATAATGGTTTATCTTTCATAGTGTAGAGAAGTAGAATAGCTATAACAACGCATTATTTTCTATCAAATTTCAGAATGATCACTAACCAGGAAAAACATTCTCTGTTGTAGCCCTTTCTTAGTCAGTTTGTATAGGCATCCTTCTCTGATGAATTCCTAAAAACCCCAAACACAAAATTTTATTGAGTTGTAATGTAGTATTATATGATTGTTACAGTGCCTCCATCCTCAGCCTGCCCCTGCAAACTCACTCGTCCAGGGGCGGTCAGGTTTTCGATCCCGATCAGGTCCCTCTGCAGCTCTGTCAGTTTTTGAAAATTCTCCAATCGGATCAAACTGCTCTGGAGCTGAGTCACAATCTCAGCCACTTCCTTCAAGGCCTCTGTGGAAATTCAGAAAACTGGTGTAAAGCTTTTGCATGTTTCCTTATTTTGCAGACAGGGCCAGTGGGACCATTATTCGCTACTATTATTTCCCATCTGGCTTCTTGTTTCCTTCTTTGTAGTGTCAGCTGAGGACTTTAGAATAAGAAGGAATGGAATCTCAAAATGTCAGCCAATTATTTTATGAATCAACAAATTTCAACAGGCCATTAGATCCTGTCATTCCTTAGTAAACCCCCCAGCCCATGAATTATCCAAACATTGAATAATACAGTTCCAATTGTCTATATTAGTATGTTATACAGGAGATGGTAGTTTTCCATGTTTGGATGACAGATTATTGACATGTTAAAGGAAATACAGCTTGCTATGAACAGAATGCCATTCATAGAAAAAGTAGGAGTAACACTAAAACACAGTGGACAAATTTCACTTTAAAGACAATGAAGCTTACCTTAAATTACACTTAAAGGTCATATATTACACAAAATTGACTGTGTTTTGTTTCATTGACATATGTTTGAGTAACTCTTTATTTGTCTACATCTCCAAAGCCCAAAATGCTCTGTTCCATCTGGTGATGTCATGAAGGGAAAGTTTTCAAGTTAACAGCTACCTTTTACCTTTTGTTCAGTAGAGATCGGCAATTCCAGCACAGAAATTATCTAAATAATTCTAGTCAAGGTGTATGGAATTAAAAACATATTGAAACACTTCCTGTATTTCCACATGACATCATAAGGAGGAGAAGAATGTTTTCAGTTGAGAGAAGAACGCAGCCTAAATAAAACATATGTGAATGAAACAAAACGCCACTCCAGGTATGTTTTTGATGAGGATACAGCATAATAACATCAGAAAATGCTGTAATGTGGGTCCTTTAAATTAAAACGTTTTTTCTAGAATTCTCACTCCATCTACCCCAGCTGCCCAGTCTCACCCTTGCAGTCATCGTAGTCCTTATGTACTGGGGAGTAGTGCTTGCACAGCCTCTCCAGTATGAGCTTATAGTGCATGAGGCGCTGAATGGGCTTCAGCAGAAACGTGTTCAAAGGCAAATAACAGACTTTCTGCAGCTCAAACTCTTTATAAACCGTCTCCAGTTTCTTCAGACGCTTGGTGGCCTTCTCCAGCTCCGTCAGCACCTCGTCATGTTTCTGCAAGTAACTGGTGAACTCCTAAGAAGCAAAGCACGACTGTCAAAAGTTATCACATTTTTTTTAAATAAAGGCTCATTGTGGATGTGTTTAGGATATGCTGAAAGAGATTGTAACATTGTAACATTGTAACACACATTAATACAAAGAACCCTGTATAGATTTTTCTTAAGGATTATGGGTTGACGTTAGTGGGAGCCTATACCAGTGTACACTGTAAAATCATTGGCCTAATTGTTTTCCCTCAATTAAGATTTTGTGTGCAAGATAAAATTAAGTAATAAAAAGTATGCAAATTAGGTCTGAACAGTTTTAGATATACAAATATATTTTAAAAATAAACGTATTAATAAAAATAGAATTATGGCTCTTGTTTGCTCTCTCTCTATTTAACAGTTGACATAGACTTGGTCATCATTATGTTTTGTTTGTAACCTTTATTTACAAGGTCAACAATACAAATTACCTTTAGCGCACACATGTTTCGGAGCATGACGTCACCGATCCTCTGGTAGTCCCCTTTGACGTGAGCATTTGACCGCCCCTCCCTGGACACACACACATTTATCATCTCATTTATAAACAGCGGCATCTCAATAATTGTAAATCAAAGCCATCCCCTCATTTATAATTCATTAAATACACCACTACAGTAACAGTTATGATAATGGTGGTCAAACAAGACGGGCACACACCATAGGGCCAGCCGCTGGTCCAGCTCTTTGAGGAAGCCGCGGTGAAACTCGTAGATGGGGTCAATATTTGAGAAGAGAAGGTTCATGAGGCCCTCTGGCATTGCATTCTCTTTGATCACTGCGCTGCGAAACCACTGCAGGCAATGCAAAACAACAAAGGACAACAAATAGACTGTTAATGTGGGGACACCTTCGAAAATGATTACAGCACGACATATTTCACTTATTTGAGACACTATTTTAAAAGGGAATATTGCAGTGCTAAATTCAATCCAAATGCATTACTTTTGAGTATCTACAAAAACACGAGCTGTGGCCAATATTATATCTCATTGCTAAGGTAAACAATTTCAAACCCCAAGGAAATATGCATAAACTGCTGAAATATCAGAAGTATTCTATTCTTTACTGGGAGATGTGGTGATTTTAAGCTTTCACTGCTGAGATTGATACCTGTCTATGCATGTCAGTGAAAACAAGCCGTTCAAAAAGTTACAATATGGCACCTACTCAGCGATATCTGCCTGTTTTTTGTGGATAGAAAACATAGTAACCGTAGTAACACTTGGCTGCATAGTGTTTTCTATGGTTTAATATGCCTTGCTGGTTTTCTAGCTGAGTTTATATAGAAAGCCTATAATTACAAAGAGAGAGTAGAATTCAAAGCCAATTTCAAATACAAAGTTTATTCAAGGACAGATTGCATCACATGACCTATTTCGGCTCTCAGTGGTTTATTGTTATGTCAACAAATTACACATTACATTATGATGAAAATAGTTTCAGATCTTACCACAGTGATGACCTCAAGATCCTTCAGATATGTTCGCTCCGTGGTCAGAATCTCTTTGGCAATGAAGTAGGCCTTGTCTGTGGGGTAACGCTGCAAGACACAATGAAAATAAGTTGGAAGATGCATTTTAAAAGATGCTATGATTTCATAATGTTTAAAATGTGTCAACAAGAACAGACCATGACCGCAACTTAAAGGGGGGCTATGGTTTTTAGGTGGAGGGTGTAAAACCTTCTTTTCTCCATGGTAATGCTGTTTTTCCTAGAATGTTCCACAAAATGCAATCTCTGTGGAGCCATAAAGACAAGCAGATGATACCACCAAAGTATTTTTGGCAATAACAAATGTCTGCAACTAAATACATGAAAAATATAGTTATACTATACCGTGGAACATTCCAGGCAAAGCAATAACATTCTCTGGAGACAAACAGGAGAAGGATCCTCCACCAGAAAACTTGCTTTAATCCGGACCAAACCACATCTAAACCAGGCCTAAACCAGGTTTAAAACAGGACTGACCTAAACCTGACCTAAATAATAACTAACTGAAAACCTGGTGTAAACCAGTAAAAGCCCCACGTTTTGAACATGACAAGAGCAAAAATTTTAAAATAAATAAATAAAAGATGCAAGCTCATGGGCCATTAATAGCATGCAAACACATGGTATAAATAAATGTAAAAAAAAATATGTACGCAATATTTGTATATACCTTCCTCCTACCCTCCTCCTCTTCCTCTAGTTTGGCAGTGCTGCCCCCTTCAGTCAGAATGGGGCTCTGCAGGGGCGAGGTGTGTCCCGGCAGACTCAGGGTTGACATTTGAAAGGAGGGAGACAGGCAGAGAGGGCCTTTGGAGATACATGGGGAGAGCTGTGGGCTGTCCACCGAATCTGGGGAACACATAACAAATAATGAATAAACCAGCATAAAACATTAACATTACATAAACATTAAATACCCATAAAATATTTTTTATATTTTTAGTTGCTAAAGAACTAACTGTATTTTACCTAACTTCCTAATCAAAAATCTTGATTCATTAATTTATTTTGTTGTTTTTTAAATTCCACAATTCAGTTAGTATGTCTACTGGTAGTACTACTGGTAGCAAAATTTTCAAAGAGACGATTGTTTTGTTATCAGCCAAAAAGTTGAACTGGCAAATAATACATTGCATGCCAGTAATTATCTTAACAAATACATTTGTATAAGAATAGGTAAAGTAATGAGTAATGTCAGTTCCTTCAAAAGAAAACTTTTTTGAGTCCAGTCCACTCATTATCACGTGACATTTTAGAAACAACAAGCTGCATGGTTCAACACACAAACATGTCACAATTGAACAGAGAGATGGCAATGTGAGAGACAACTCCCACAGTTTTCAAAAAGTCACCACCAACTTCTAAAATCTTGTTCCGATTACACAGAACTGGCTTTGCCGCTTTTGTTCAGGCTGCAAAACAAATCAGACCAAACACTAAGCTTTTCAAAGTAAGGCATAGGTCACCACAGCTGCTCTTCTACTTGTGCTGAGAAAAAGAGAGAGAGAACACACAGGAGGAAGGCCAAGGGGAGGGGAGTGCAAAAAAAAAAAAAAAAAAAAAAAAAAAAAAAAAAGGAAAAAAGCGAACACCGAAAAAAAAAAAAAAAAAAAAAAAAAAAAAAAGGGCAAAGCTCGACCCGGAAATAATTGTGGAGACTTATCAGGAATGTGGCATGTGTCTGCAGGGCATGGAGTTGTTTATAATAGATCTGGAGAGCTCCTTTGGGACTAACACGCAAAGAGAGGGAGAAGGGGGGTGGGGAGAGAGAGAGAGAGAGAGAGAGAGCGTGAGAGAGAGAAAGAGAGAGACGGGCTGGGGGTTTACTAAGGAATGACTTGGCACATAGCCTGACCAAACACAGAGCACGCACTGGAAATTAGGTGAAGGAATCTAACACATGAATATGAGCTAGATACAGTCTGCGGCTACAAATATAGAGCTATGTGTAGACTTTATAATAGATGTGAAATTATATCAATGGACTCTGGGGAATTTGTGTACAAGATTAGCGAGTTCAAAAGTCAAAAAATATCTTCTGCTACTTGAAATTGTTTAAACTGTATTAAATGGCTGCATGTTGAGATTATTAACATAAGGGATCGAAAGCTGCTACCAAGTTCTTTTGACAATCTTGATAGAGTGATGTCAGGAAGGACATCTGGTGTAAAAACTTTGTCTTATTGGTTAATATTAAAATCATTACATTGTAGGAGGCAATTTTGAAAAGAACTGCCAAATGGAAAGTTGAAATGTACTGATGTAGATATAAACTTCAAAACTGGTTTGTGGTTTCTCACAATTGTCAACTTTTGAGCAACAGAAGAAAAATAACCGTCCTTGGCCTGGTCTTTGTCAGCCAGCAAGTTGTGAAGGGGCTTGTGTTAAATCTATTTTAAAAGAAAGTTAAGTCTGACATTCGTGGTACCAAAATTAAGTACTTTATTCTTGAGTCAAAACATACAATCATAAGTACATGAGCTTGATGATTAGTAATATACAAGTCCAAGATTAGTTGCTAATTAAGTATTGTGTAAGTGCTGTTAACTGTAACTGGTCAGGAGTATCTTTATGTCAATATTTTTTATAGGCTAAAGGAATGGTTCAGTATGTTGTTACTGGAAAAAAATGCCATAGTCATGGTCATTATTCATTGGTAAAAGTTGGAAATGGGCATTTTTCCTGTCAGAGGAAATACAAAAATATGCACTGCAAGTGTGGTCCATAGAGGACTTCATATTATTAACAATGTATTGGTTTAAATTGTCCTAATTAAGTGCATTTCCAAAAAGCATGAGCAATGTAAACACATACATTTGTCACAGAATCTATTCAATGTGCCTGTTTCCTCAAATTGAAGAAGTGCTGACAGCTATTAAAAGTTACCCATTATTGAGCTTAATTTTCTTTAAAACAAAAATACTGGACTGCCCCTTTAAAGTTTATATCTAAATGGCTTCAACAAGCCTTCATTTTTACTGAAAACAATACTTCATTCTGTAAGGTGACACAGAAATGGCTGTGGCTGTGTAGAGAGATTAAAAAACGCCTGAATTGGTGTTGCTTTGCCATCCTTCAAAATAACAATGAGAATAATTGAGGGGTTTGCTAAAAATAGCATAGATGCTTCAAAATATACAGTAACAAGCAAAGATACAAGAAGCGAATTGAAATGTCAAACACCTGAGATTACGCACAAAAATGGTGCACAAATGCACAGTTGTACAAGTGCAGACACCTAATGACGACGACAAAAAGCTACGAAAAAAGCAAATTAAGTAAAATAAAGAGTTAGCACCAATGATGATTAGCAACGATAGGACCTTCCATTTAAAAAAAAATAAAATAAAATCAAGAAACATTGCACACTAGCTTCTGTACAAGCATTTTTTTTTTCAAAAAGCCTGCAAACCCCAAAACATACTGAGGGCCAGACAGTAATAGGGTAGTGCTTTGTGGTATAGTGATATAGAGGCCTATGCCACTAGACAGAACTTTCCTGGACGTAGCATACATTCATGGTAATGTAACTTCGGTATAAAGACTACTATACATGTTTTAGTAAATATAACTCGTATTTATACAAGTTTATACATTCATTTCTTTCTACATGTTGGTTGTATACTCAATGGCTCATCTATATGTGGGCTATATTCTATCTGAAACCACCATTATAGTTGGTTGGTGGACTATTTCTGATATCCAACGCTCTTAAATAAAAACATACACTGCATCATGTTTCACTGTTGCACTATTTGACTGCAGCCTGCTGGTACCTACCATGGCCACCAGAGGGGAGTACGACACGCAAAAGTACCACTTGTACTGTCTCCATATAATACAGAAAGAACCTATGTGAGATTTACCAACTCACTGGCGAAACGCTGTGATAATGATCAATAGTTGATCAAATACGTTTTTTGTCAAGTACTTGTAAAATACATTTTACATTTTTATCACAGCTACATTAATTCCGCGAGGAGTCAGCTTAAAGTGAAAATAATACATTCTATGAAATTGTTGTAATAAGTTTTGAGTTTGTGCATTTTTTTCCACTTTATACCTTCACAGTCCTATGACAACATACACGTTGTATTACACTTGCTCTGCATTGTTTCTTTGAAATTGTTATTTGTTGATTACCTGCCTGCTTGTACAAGTACAGTTTAAGGTGTTGGGTCTGTCCTGCATTGACATAATGTACTTTGTTCGGACCTGAAGTGCGGTTAAGCCTATGCTCTACATGTTAATGTGGGGCGACGCAGAGGGCTCGGACAGGGCCAGGGCCTGCAAGTTGTGACACTGCAGTAGGAAGCCCTCAATGCCGCTGGTCCCGCTCAGAGCATTGGTGTAAAACAGGTTCTGTTCAGGAGGCAGGACACTGTCTGAGCCCCAGTCCGAGTCGGAGTCAGATCCGTTGCCTGAACCCTCGGTGGCAGTGGGCGGGTAGCTCAGCTGCTCCAGCTGCTCCACCAGCTCACTGAACTGCACCGCGCTGCTGCTCTCAGAGCGCACAGAGCAGGCCGGGAAGTTCACCATGGAGCTGGCCTCTGATTGGATATCAGAGCCGGGCAGGCGCAGGGAGGAGGAATCAGGGCCCCCATAGCCCACAGACATGGACTCTCCCGCAGAGCTGAGCCCCAGGTTGTCCAGGGAACTGCACTCTGAGCGATTATTAATCAGCGAGCTTGTCTCAGAGTGTCCCACAATACTGTCAGGGAAAGGGTGGGCGTTCCCATTCAGGTCCTCCAGGCCCACACTGAACAGCCTGTTCTTACTGAGCTCCGAGCCCTCACTGAAGTCAAACTGATCCACTTTCTCATCGTGGCCGTAGGAGTAGGCCTCGGCCCCACCTCCATAGAACGAGATCTCAGTGGGATCGTCGTCGATGAACTCCTCTGACACCTGCAGAGGGGAGTGCACCAGTGAAAACATGGGGCTCTGTTTGGTCCTCAGCAGCTCGGCCTCAAAGGCCTCTGGAGACAGGACCCCTGTCCTTTTCCCCCGCCCCCCTCCCACAGAATGCCCCGTACCCCTTCTGCCCCCCTGCTCTGCATCCTCATTGGCATTTCGGGAGGGCAGCGTCAGGCTTTTGCCACTCTCTACACACACAAACACATTACTAGGTGCACCTTGAAAAGCCAACTGAGACGGGGCAGCGGTCTTGACAGAGTCTTCCTTCGGTGGGCTGGGGGGTCTGGTGGACTGAGGAGGGGACTGCGGCTGGACCTGCTGCTGAGGAAGGGCTGCACAGTGGATGAGACCGTAGGGGGGTGGGATGTCCTGTCTTGAGTGGAGGCTGGAGATGTTGGACATGTGCGCTGGGTGGAAGGATACAGAGGAGGGAGAGCCTTGAGCCCGGAGACTGTCATTGAATGACAAACTCTAAAATGCAAGCAACAAAAGACAGACAAAATTAACTATTTGCTTCTTCTTATGATTTCATTTTTTAAATCATGTGTCCAGCCTAACCTGTTTTGGCACATCTGTGGTAATGGAGCGAGCGGACATTTGTATTTTACTGTTCCTCCTGAAGAAGACATTTACATTACATTTCACAAAGATGAAAATATTAAATCTATAAACAGTCACAAACCTCTGGTAGGGCGTCCTCTTTGCTCCATTTTCTTTAACAAACTCCACAAGTTGTTTCTGAGTTCTTCCACTGAAATTGCATAAAAGTGTTACATAAAACTACATTTACATATTGTATACTGTATAAGTCCAGGCTGTTAGTTCACACCTGTATCTGAAAGAGGAGCCTCTGGTGAACAGTTTAGCTTTGTTTTTGGGCTGGGGCTGGTCGAACAGGCGGAAGAACGAATGGTACTCTACACAGATCTTCCAAAAGATTTTACACTGGTCTCGACTGCCCATCATAAATTCCAGAGTGTCCTGATGAGGGCCCTAAAACAGAGATCACAAACTGTAATAACCTGAAATTTCACAAATTTATCAATGTATTATAAAAGCACCTACATGGACTTCTGGGTGAAGCTTGATCAAAAAGCGTTTCCTCTTAAAGCTCAATTTGCGAATTTTGGACCAGTTGAAAGTGTTGATTTTTGTATTGCCCTGGAAAAAAACAAAACATTTTGTATACCTCTCTGGGATATTTGTCCTGCCTTTAATCTCAAACTTAAAATGTTACCCCCTATTACATATATAAGTGACAACGTTCATTACCCTGCTTCAAGTTTCTGAAAACAAAATCAGCATAATCACAAGAATAACTTGCCTCATCTCAATTTAACAATGAAGGTTTACATAATGTTGTTTTGAAATGGCAATAGACTATACCACCAATCACACATTCAAACAGTTCTTACCTGAAAAACTTGCAGCCCCATGTGTGCCACAGAGAGGTTGATCTTGGTGCCTTCACGGTCAGCTGCGGGGTGGAAGCGCACGCCATACATTTCCAGTTTTCGGGCGATTTCTAGGATTTGAAAGTCTGATTCAGCTGGAGTGTGGCCCCTGGAATAAACAGTTGGATATATGAGTAAAAAAATATTAGTACAGCAATTCTAGCTGTAGAAAAGTCTTTAAGCCTATTTTAATGAAACAATCTAGCGCAGGCATTAGTTGCAATAACAGAATACTGCAGTTGTATAACTCTCAAATGTAATAAAATGACTGTATTCATGTAAACTATGCTTCATATGCCTCTGCTAACTAACACCATTTAATTGCACCATATTTTTAGTGCTGTCCAGTGTGTCTGTAAATCCTTTATAACTTCCAGGGATTTCTTGGGGCATTATCTCAAACTGGGCGATTACAACCAAACGACATGTTAGACAGACATATCCATCCAATCATCACCACTGTCTAATTTTGTTCATCTGCTAAGCGCTGAAATCTGCTTAGGCCCTGCCCCACTGGCCTTAAGGCTAATGGAGCAGCCAATGCAGAGGATTAGACCAGGGGGAACTGGCGGCTTGTGCTTCCACAACGGACATCCAAGGAAAGAGATTAGCACGTCTTTAGAGCTACCCACTAGACTGAAAAGCACTCCCATTGGCTATAGTTTCCCATAGTCTTGGGCATTTTTATTTTCTGTGTAAAATGAATTGATTTAATTTGTGTTTTTAATAATCAACAATGTGAAAAAGCTAAATTGTGAAATGGGGTATATTATGAAACATACTTGCTTCTACTAAAAACATAGAAAAACATCTCCTGCTGATTTCCATGGAAATGTTGTTCCTTTGGCTATAATCTTCCCCAATATGATATAATACGCATTGATCTCCATGGAGAATATATGTAGAAGTACGGTTTGAACTTGGTGTTTCCGTGTAATCATGCAGGTGATGTGCCACCTCCAGAAGGTTACACTTAAAGGATTATTGGTCAGCATGTTTAAAGAGCTCTTATAATGCCTTTCTGGCGAAAATGCTTTCCTTCATCTTATTCATTTGCATCCTCTTCTCACATGCCAACAAATTTCATGTCCTGGTTAACTGCCTCCATATATACAGTAATCACACATCTGATGTAAAAAGATATAAGAACAAAATGTATAATGTATCCAGATGCCACTGCAAGTCTTACAGGTGTCTCCGATGCAGCTCCATGATCCTGTCCTCTACTTTATCTTGATAAGGCAACACCCGGTTCGTCTTCAGAAACTCCCGGTCGGCAGCGTCGTCATAGTCTCCAATCTCAGCTGAGAGAAAAAAAACAAAAACTAGTTATGGTATACATAATTTGCAGTTGCACAATTTAAATGTTTTAATAATGAAAAATACAATTTTATAAAAGAAACATAAATTTGAACATACACTGGACAAGGTGAGATGCCAACAGGGCTCCTGTATTTTCACTGCAGATCAACTTTCCCTCGATTAAATCCCTCTTCATCTGTAAGGAGAATAAGTACCTACAAGGAAAAAAATGCAATTATATTAAGTATACACAGTACAAAACCTGCATCCATTATCACTGTTGCATCATCTTTAATTCTGTAACACAACTGTAGTAGATGCCTGATGTTCTTTGTATTATATGTATATATTTATGTCTGTTGCAATTGCACTGCACTGTAGTAGCACACGGACATTTCTACATTTCTCACTCTGCTCTCACAATTTTCAGTTCACATATCTCTTCTTTATAATGTTAAGTCATAATAATAAATAGTAATAATACATAGAGGAAGCAATAGGTGACGATTTACTAACCTCGTATATTCTTCCTGAAGTTGACCAGGGTCCGGAGGGAAGAATTTTACAGAGAGTCTAAATAGTGTATTTGCAGGCCCTATGATCAATAAATAACACATCAGTTTATGTCCATAATTTACTACACAAAATTACTACTGTTCTTACTTACTTCTAACTTGTCTCACAATGAGCTTAGTCGGTTCAAGCCAAACCTAAAAAAAAAAAAAAAAAAAAAAAAAAAAATCAGAACTACATCATGAGAACAAACAGTTGTATGCAGTTGTATGGACAGTGAAGTGGCACAGCTCAGGGCATGTTATAGTGGTATTTGGGTGTAAAAGCCTCAGTTGTTTCCATCTGGGTCTGATTTAAAGAGGAATGTGAAAGATCCACATCAATGTTCACAGATTTACAGAAGAAACTGGAGCAGGAATAAACTGGTGACTAAATGTAGGAGAATTTTAATTGTTGTGTATATTGCTCTGGATTTTTACCTATTAATTTTGCAACCGTTTTTTTATACATAGTTTTCATACATTTTATAGTTTTTGTCTACTGTATATTCCAATACATCTCTAGTGTTCTCTACTTATAGTTTTAGGCATCAATTCAAAATTTTTATGCTTGTGATAGAAATTATTGTGACAGGCCTAAATATATCACTCAATAAATAATGGTTGGAACAATATTTTTTGGTGCCCAGTATTTTTCGTGGGTACTTTTTCTTTGTACTAGTGGGTATATTCTTGTTATTTTCCTATACTATGCTAAGATTTGAGTGGTACAGGGTTGAATAAATACCAACTATGGCTCAACATAAATACAAACGAAGTACATTTTGAGATTTATTCATTGCAGCTCATGTTTTTAACAACACTGTACATTTAGAATAGTTTTTTGGAATAATCCTCCTTTAGGGTTATTGAGTCAGTGGCATACATACGTTTCAATATTATAATCACTTTTCTTCAGCAATACATCGCACTTCAAAATGATAATTTAATCTCTTCAAAGTAGGGTTGAAAACTAGTCAAACGAATAAGTGAAATAATGCACAACTACACTTAAATAAGCATTGCAACAACAAACTAGGTCTATTTAGGCCCTCACAAATCAAAACTCACAATACTGTGGGTTAAATTCAACATTAGTGATTTAAATCTCGCCTCCCTTAAGCTGTGACCTATGACCTTTCACCTCTAATTGCCCTGTCTGCCCTCAGTGAAGACACAGGACCAAACAGGAAGTACGTACCCAGTTCATCTGCGTGTTTTGAAACTCCAGGCCAAAGTAATCGCTCTCCATAATGTTTCCTCTTTGGAAAACCTCCATCAGCAGTGTCTGCCCCAGAGACTTGGGCTAGAAGGAAAAAAAATGAATATTAATGATTACATACAGACATACAGAAATGGAAGATGTCAAATACAGTTAAAAGTATCAAGACTACAAATTATTATTACTTATATTTGGTAAGAAAATTGTAAAAAAAAAAAAAAAAAGTTGTTTTAGATGTTACCACTGCTGCTACTACCACTGCTAGTACTACTAATACTAACTTTTACTTACATAATAGTAAGGAGTCCTACTAAATAATCAATTTCCTAAATATTTCCTGAAAAGTGGATACCAATTTTAAACTGATGTTAAAAATATACCCATTTAAAGTAAATGTAGCTTAAGTATCCAAATGAGTCGCTCTAATCATTCAGATGTGATTTCACACCACTAAACAGGATGTTAACATCTATTAAGACAAGGTGCGCACTCCATGTTTTAGCTCTTGTATTTGTGGACAACTTTTCACCACCCCATCTGTGAACAATCTTATAGCATTGTGCATTTTACAGCCACACATGTTCCTTCTGTCAATCCAAATAGTTTCCACGTATGGGGCAGTCCTGTCCTCTCCAAAAACGTGTCCCACCAAAGAACAGAAAAACATCACAAGAAAAGGTCTGCTGGTCCGGACTGTCCCATAGGTCTACAGGGTTTGTTTCAGTAAATGGACAGCTAATTACTATGTACCAAGAACTGACTGCAATTGAGGTTTGGAGTCCAGGCCTGCGATTCTGGGAGGAAATTACAGCCCGAGACATCTGGTTGTAATGTGCAATAGTATTTTTAAAAGCCCTATGAAAAGAACTGCTTTGGTGAAAGAATTTAAAAGGTAACAGAAAATACTAAAATAGTTACCCCAAGACAAAAATGTGTCAACTTTTGCTGATGGGCATTGCAAAATAGAATTGGTTCAAAAGTACCATTGTAGCACATACTACCACCATGGTTGCCACTACTAACAGCACCAAAACATTTTACAAATCATACAAATGTACAAGAGTAATGTTTTCGGTAAAAAAAAAAAAAAAAAGTAAAGATGTGTGCCAGTGTATGCAGTTACTTTCCTACTGCTTACACCACAACCATAACAGTGAGAATGTGTTTTAGGACTTCATTTTTCATACTGTTTCAGAATCCTGCTGCCAAAAGGACAAAAACGTGTGTTAAAATACTTATCGTCTTTGAGCAGAAGCCAAACATACTATTAAACAGCCACGGCCCAATTTTATTTTTTCCGTCCCATTCCACACTCCAACCACCAGCCCATAACATCAACATATAAGACTGTACCCCATATAGTTTTCTTGCTTTATCACAATTCACTTTCAGATCACAAATGCAACCAAATGTATTATTACATCAAAACAAAACTGCAACTTGCTTTAAACATCAAGAAAGATAAAATGTTATAGTTAAACTTCAAATACAACCATTTAGGTGGTAATTGAGAGGCAGTGGTGGTTCAACCTCAGCACTGTAGTGTCCTTGGGCAAGACATTTCATCCTTCTTTCCTGTATGAATACAAAGTGAGGGGTCATAGACAGTTTGTCAGTCATTCTTCCCTCAGTGGCTACAGAAGTAGCATACCACCAAGTGAGTGAAGTGAATAAAAAAATGGACATCCACAAATTAAGCAACTTTGAATTAATATTAATGTAATATTATAAATACAATGGCCTACAAAGATGTGAAGGTGGGTTTTAGATCACCTTAGAGTATGAGATGTACATTATGGCCATAATGCAAAGAGGTGATAAAATTCAACTATATATGGTAGGCAATAAACTCATTAGCACATCTTTGAGGAATTGGAAGAAAGTCTGAAAAGTTGACACAAAAATCCAGCAGTCAAGTGTGGATTACAGAGTGTTTACCTTTATCTGGCCTGTTCTAGCACTAGCAAACATTGAGCATTTACTGTGTCTAAGAGGCTCCTCCCTCTGGTTACTCATTATCCCACTTGAGGAATGTAAAAGTCCATTCACTCCAGTCTCAAGTATCCTCCAGTCCGCTGCTTTGTGTCATTGGATTTTATCTCCAAAGATCTGACGACATTAAACAGCAAGACTCAGTGAGAGAGAGAGGCGTCTGGAAATCACCCACGCCTTTGTCCAACCCACAATGAAACTACTATAAGAGCAGTTCATCATTCAGCACATTCAGGCAAAGAAATGTACTGTGAACAAGTTGAACTGCAATACGGGCTCAAATAGCATCACCACTTCAATGACAAGTAAATTCTATAACAGTTATAGTCTAAGTGAGAATCACTTTAAAGCTACTCCCTTAGAGGCAAGTCCTGCAGTGAGAATCTGGATCTGTATTTAACGAAACTTACAAATGAAATCATTGCATCATATTTTATGACAGTGAAGGGCATCTTTCTTTTTGAAGGCTCATGACTCAGAACTGTCTCTAAGCAACACAACTACAAAACAGTGGCTACTTAACGATAACTTCCTTTCTAGGGGTGTTACAATGTCAAATCTCAATGTACGTACTTAACATTAATAACAGATTATCATTTACACTTATATGTTGTCCATCCCAAATTTCAAATCAAATATTGTAGCTTCTAAAACTCTTTCGAATGATTCTATAATTACATTTCACTTCAGCAAAAATCCCCCCAAAAAACCCCAAAAAACCCCAAAAACTTTTTATTTAAGTAATTACATATTTTCAAAATAGACCGGTCTTAGGTGGCATAAATGGTCTAATGAACATCAATAAAAAAAGCTTTAACACTTTAAATAAAGCAAGAAAAATCGATACATCTTGCTTCAAAAGCCTAAAAACAATCAACAACTAAATCTCACCAATGTCAACTGAGTAATGCAGATTTTATAATGGAGTCTATGGGAACCATGACCCAATTGACGTGTTATCCAGTTGACATTTTGAAACATTTTAGGATGTTGTGCTCATTATGGAGCTCAGAGTACCATGGCCATTACCATGACCTATTGTTGTCATTAAGCTCATTACATTCCCGTTAGCAAATCTAAAATCTAATGTAATTCTACACAAATATGTGCGTTATCCATGTGTGTCTAAAAAGTTTATCCATGTGTGTCTAAAAAAGGAGGTTTCTTTCAGAGAACCAGGTTAAACCTGAGCAGTCTCTTTTCAAATATGACTCCAGAAAGGCTGAGGCTTCATTGTGGTGTTGAGTTTGGGACTTCAAAATGAACCATTACAGTTTTACAAGGGATTATCCAAGGCATGAGTTGACAGAAAAAAAAATTGGACAAGCACATATGAAAGTATTCAATATACAGATAATAAGCACAAAAGCTTTACAACACTTCAGTCAGTCTTTTCTGTTATACAAGTAAAACATTTCTACTCAAATATGGATTTTGGGGCTTATAAATTAAGTGAAACTTTGAAATTTGAAAAGCAAATAACACA
Organism: Periophthalmodon schlosseri; assembly: GCA_000787095.1. Classification (NCBI taxonomy): domain Eukaryota; kingdom Metazoa; phylum Chordata; class Actinopteri; order Gobiiformes; family Gobiidae; genus Periophthalmodon; species Periophthalmodon schlosseri. Next base: position 37,035 of record KN472995.1, read on the forward strand.
AAAATGCTCTCTACAGCATATAAACTGACTCATTCTACAAAAATCAATAATGCCCCCAGGTCCCCTAATTTTGTCCAAAGAGGGGATGATGGTCCAATGTAAAAACTATCATTGCTTCAAGGAAACAATTGATAAATACAGTCAGCGGTCATAAAATGGATTATTATAAAATGCGTATCCTGTCCACAGCCAATCCTCTGTTGATTTAGAGGAGTTGAGATGACTTTGAAATCAATACTGAAAGCCATTAGTGTTTTGTTTTTGAAAAGAGAAAACAAAAATCAAATTGATAAATTAGATCAATCAAGATGAGGGGGAAAAAAATGCCCAACCCTATCTGGTAGTATCATCACCAGTTGTATTTCACATAGGATTTGACAGCGAGACCCAGTTCACAATCGCACCCGAGTTGACTTGTGGTTCAGACTCATCAGTGGCAGTAGTCCTAAGGCGGGTCAATGGGTCAGCCAATCAGGCTCAGAGACAGCAGGGATTATGGCCAAACAGATGTTTCTCTGCCACACAGGCTTTTCTGTGGAGAGGTGGGTGTGACCATGGCTTTTGTACACAAGACGAACTTGAAACTAGAAATACTGCTGTGATACACAATTATATTTTTGGAGTCTTCTGACATATCACTCAATACAGCGAGAGTTATGAGCAACTAGGGCAGCAACTAACGATTAATTAAGTAGTCCATTTGTCAGCGATTATTTTTTTTCAATTAGTCGACTAGACAAATGATCATTTCTACTGTAAATTTAGATTTTCCAAATACTTTTAACCTGCTGTAGGTAACATATGCTGAAAGAAGCCCTCTACATACATAGTTTGTACAAATAAAGTTAATTAATGCTGATCATCACAAATTATTTTGACTAGTCATTATTGCCATTAACCGTTGCAGCCCCATAAGCAACAAAAATAAGATTTTTTTGTGGGTATTTGCATGTCTATTTCACCTTTTTATGTAATGGTTATTTAAACCACAGTATGTAACTTTTTAGACAAAAAAAAGACTAAACTAGAAGCAAGTTTTTCCATTTTGGTTGTGTTTATAGCACTGAACCTTTTGAGCAGGCTTGCATCTCCACAAAAGAAAGACTCTTATTTGGCCTGGAGGTGAGCCTCCAAATAACAGGCACAATTTGAAACAGACAGACAAACGCAATTTCTGACAGATTGTGCATATAAAGCTAAACTTCACATCATTCTATCAGTATTGACTCACAGCAGGCAGAGCTGACAGACAAATGTATCCAGATATTTGGGCAGCTGACAAAAAAACACAGTGTACAAAGGCAGTTGTGTGAAAACCGCAACAATTTCAAACATTCTACATAGTCCTTTTAAATCTATTTTTATATTCACTATTGGGGGAAAAAACCAAGTGCTACGACTCAATGCAGATCCTCATATATTAGTGAACCCAAAACAAAACAACTTATTATAATTACAATATTAGCTGCACACTGAAACCATTATTCATCACTGTGCATTTCTATTGTTATAAAAATTCAACAAAACAAAATAAACATGTTACAAATGAGATTGCTTAAGCAAACTTCAAGGAAAAACAAAACTGGACACTTTGGTGACACAATCGCAATTTAAGAATCTGGTAACAAACTTTTATACACACACCTGCACCTGTTTTCAATGTTTTATATGGACTGGTATACTTGTTTGTTTTGTTTGTTTTTCTGCTTGTATTGTATTTTGAACAGGGTGTCCATGAAAAAGAGAGCCCAAGTGCTCTCATTGGGTTCCCCTGTATAAATAAAGAAAAGAATAGAGAAGAATAAGAATAAAGAAAGAAACAAAACAAAACAACATACACATATTCTTTCCTATGGCAAAATATTCCTCTCTTCATCAAGGTCTCATCACAAAAAGCTATTTTATATTTAATTTCCGCAATGTAATGTTTACTTAATAGTACAGTTTAGTCAAAGTGGGAACAAAATATCAAGAAGCACAGTCAGAGCCAGGGTTTATCTTGCCTGACAGGTTTGGCCTAAACAGCAGACTTCAGACACAGGCAGGACTGACTGGCTGTAGGGGTGTGTTGGGGCTTGTATATGACCCAGTGGGGAGCTCATTGTTTAACTTCTACCACTGGGAGATTTCCTGCTTAAATGCATATTAAAACCACTTTCACGAGTTGGTGAGACTGCCTGTGAATGTAGTGGGTTCTTTGATGGCTATCTAACTGCAGTACTTCTTTTCTCTTCTCATTTAAAGGGAACACTTGAGGTCACTTGGCGAGGGTTTGTTGGCAGAAACACAAAAGCTGTAATCTGGATCAGCTGAGTCCCTACACCTTCTGTTCAGCTCACCTGTGCAACTGACATAAATTAAAATACCACAATCTGCAGTTCTAAGACAGCATGGACAAAAACATTTATGGGGGGAAATTAAACAAAGCTCGTCCCTCTTTGAAAAGAATGGTAGATTGTATAGCACGTATCAGGAAAAAACACATACAGTACATTGAAGAATACAACATCATCTTGTATTATTTCATGATTTTGGGGCTTTATTTAGACTGTATTGACTGGAAATCATGAGCAAAGACGACAAGTAAGGACAAGGGAGGCAAAACTGTGGTGGTCCAATGGCAGCCTCACTTTTGGCAGTCTACCCCCAGGGGCAGATGTGTTGTCACACTCACTCATTATACAGTCTATGGTGATGTCACCCATACCGTTTAGCTCCAATCAAATGAAGCTCATTGAGGCTAGCCGTTATAGGGGCGCATTGGATCATAGCAACCAAAGAGCCAATGCGGAGTGAGGCTGTTGAAGGTAGCGCCCCTTCCTGCCCGCACTGCTGGTTTAGCAGGGAGGGGATGCTTAGCAATGCTTGTCAATCAAACCTGTTGCTAACACTAGTGGGAGCAACCTCGGGGAAAGAAGGCGCCTGATTTCTCTCTTATTAATGTTCATATCTTGAGTTACAAACACAATAGCGAAATAAAAATATCAGGATCATGTAGAGCGGGTCAATACGAACATTTTAACCAAAATGATGAGCCTGACAGCAGCATTTACGGAGTGAGGGGCGACAGTTTTCCAATGTAAAATGAATTGAAGCCGGAAGAGCCCCTACCTCACTTTTTTGGAATGCGGCGGCTAGCAGGTTAGCTATGTCCATTTATATGCGATACTAAGGAATAGACTTGATACTCAATACAGATTACAATACCATGCCGAAGATACAAATCATCTTTTCTTTTGTAAAATTAATGAATTTGTACATGGTCCTTGACAAATAAAGGATAAAGAATAAAAATATCACTCTTTATTTAGACAACAGAATTTCATTCTCAAATTAAATTGTAGTACTTTCTTTTCTATTACCATGTGGCCTTATATCTGAGTACCTCCTTCATCCAAGAAGATTTCATTAAGGATCTCAATTTCAGTACTTTTGACAACCCCAGTGGTTACAGAAGAAGCTTATCACTGCAGAGTACGGAGTGAAAGAATAGAAGTGAAATTAGGCCTGTCATGATAAATACTATATCGACTTATCGTTAAATATATGAAAGCTAGAACAATATATTTTGGAAATCAATATTTATCTGGTGTACATTTTCTTTGTAAAAGTGGGGAGATTTACATTTTGTTGTAACACAATTACATTTGAGCTGTAAAAATTTGAATAAGTGACTAATTATTGACCAATAATAGTACATTATATGCTGCAGCTCATACCTTTTAATGATAGTTATTCTATTAAAAAATGGTTCACTGGAATTATCTTGCATTATTGTTATTGTGTCAGTGGCATGAAGTATTTTTAATATTATCGTACTATTTTTCTGTACCTATATATAATGCTTCAAAATATGTTATCATGACAGGCCTACGTATAATGCAATATTAACCTATATTAGCCATCAATAAGTGACCATTTTTGTTAGACCAAAACAGAACTCAAAGAGGATTATGATAAACTATAATATAATGCCATAAGTCAAACTGTTTCCAAGTGCAGACAGCTAAGGTTAGATGCTCAGCACATGCTTCACACCCCCTGCAGAGAGCTGACAGAGCGTGAGAGAAATAAACAAATGAGCTGAAAACAGCTTAGTGCAAACTGACACTTTTCTGACAAATGGAGATGCATGAATTCAGGAGTTATCTTACTTGAATGCTTGTGTTGTGAATAAACACCAAAGTTAGCCTAGCAAACAGACAGACATTTTTTACAAGTCAATCAAAATTAGTTATATTTTTAAAAGTAGGATTCTGTTCTGAGTGCACATTGTAAACATCTCCAGGGGAATTAACATTTGAGAGAAGATTAAAATGAACTGATAAACTAATACAAGAATCCCATGCCTTTCAGAACAGGTTTGTAGAGGAGAAGTAGTGTAGAGAAGATTTTTCTGTAAAGAGACAACATTCTTTGCAGAGGGAATTCTATTAGCGTAAAAATGCAATGTAAATATTGAATTTCGCCTACTCAAATTCAATATCATTTTGATTGCGATATATTGGGCAGCCATAATCAAAGCACTGTTATTTATTGAAAGATCTATGACTTTTTCATAGCAGGAAAAATAACTTTGAAGGTATGCACTTCCAATTTGTGCCTATATTCCAGTCATCAGTAAGTTATTGCGTTAAAATAATTACTTTTTTACTTTTTAAACCAAACAAGGTAATCAAATCTATCCAGTTGAAAGGTCCATCGCGTGATTGTTGTAAGCCTGACGCCACCGTTTACTGGCCCAGCATTCTTCCTCTGTCTGAAAGTGTTAACAGTGATCCTTTTGAGCAAAGCCTGGGGGTCATTAGGCTAATTTTGTGTACCGGGGGATAATGCTCGCTGAGTGACTGAAATAAAAAAAGCAAGGCTACATTTAATTTTAGCCTCCATGTTGCATACCTAGACCACCTTTAGGTTGGTTCTGGCGAGACAGCCCAAACAGTTACAAAATAGGGCTACTATTGATACTACAAATAAGATGCCACTACAAATTATTCTCATCGACATGTCCCCGGAATTGGCAACAGTCTCTCGGCAGTGCCGGTTTGTTTGCACAACATACTGTCTGTCATACAGTCTGCTTTATGTTCTCAAACACTCAAGTGCAACTAAGAGAGTGGTATGTTGTTACAATATTATAACAAGATTTCACTAAATGGAGCTTTCTAAATGATTTTAGTTAAACAATCACCCATTTATTTAAAAACATTTCAAACTTTCTGTAATTTGATGCATTGCTTGTACAAACTGGAATTAAAGTTATGCATTATAGCAAATTAGGACAGTTTTATTTTGAAAATTAGGTCTCAAAATTGTTGTACTTCTGTTGTACTTGTAGCTCAATTTAATAAAAGTTATCAAAATAAGATGTTTATCTATGATTTTGTAGTCAAGCTATTGTCGCAAATAGGAGAAAGAAGGCACAAGTTCACCAATTTGCACCTACATTATTGTCAGTTACTACAATCACCACCCTACTTGTTCTAATACGAAAACAGTATAAAACCCAACTCGTCCAATAATGCAGGTCTAGTTCATCTTGTTACATATCCTCCACAGTGGTCAAATTCCTGGGCCATACTCCATGCTCCGCCCCTCCCCCACTGCCCCACAAACTTTGCCCCGTCTCTCTCAGAACTGCTCTTTTACCACTAGAAGCTCACCCCTCTGTCCCCCCTTTGCCACAACCTACTCGCTGTCAGCCCTGCTATTTATGTTCTTGTTTGCCCAACACTATAAGCAAGGCAATGCCAGGCCCTATGCTGCAGTTTCACACAGTTCAAGGAAGACTGGGGGTTTGGACTTGGGAAAATTCCAGGCTTAGTTCTTATTTCAAGTCCTGGCTAAATTTTGGATTTTTTATTTGTTGAGCTCCCGGTTCAGTCCCGGTTCAGTCCCTGATTTTGTCCCTGATTTTGTCCCCGATTTTGCCTGAGTTTACTCCCTAAATTACTCTTGATCTTGACCTTGTTTACTATAGGTTTTGTAGATGCAGACCTTGTTTTAACCTAACATATTATCTGGCCTGTATTTTTGTTTAGTCCTGGTTTAGATCTTAGACTTTTGGTCCCCAGTTTAATACTGGGTTCTTCTTAGTCTTTTCATAGTCTAGTTCTTTTGACTTTGGTCCTGGTTCCAACTTTCGGGATCTCTTTCTTTTCTTGTAAGTTGTGCTGAAAGTTTAGGGCCTGCGCAGAAGGGATAAAAGGAGCCTGTGTTGCTCTGGCCCGGTCGCCCTGCCTCCCCTGTCCCGAAACCACAAGGCCTGGCTTTCTCCTGCTCCGAGTGGGCAGGGCAAGTGGAGCAGAGCCAGCAGAGCAAATAATGTCTGCTGCTGACGGTGACCATGCAAGCTACCTGCACATCAAAAGAGCCGTAATATGATTTGTCTGTTGTGGGTCCAAGATAAAAATGTTATAAGGCTATAAATCTTTGGTTGCTTTAGAGAATGCACCCATAAAAAGTTAATGGCTCAGTCTTGAATCCGTCCTGGGCTCCGTCCTGGGCTCCGTCCTGGGCTCCGTCCTGGGCTCCGTCCTGGGTTTAGACCTTAGATTTTGCCAGTTGTTCTTTTCTCATTTATTCCTGGTTTAGCCCGATTTTTGTTTTGCTTTTACCACATTTAGCCCTGGTTTGGTAATATTTAGTTGTTGTTTAGTCCCCGAACTGAATTCAGTTGAAAAGAGCCAGGCTATCAGTGCATGTGGGGAGGACTTTATACACCATTCTGACAGTGTTGACTCAAAGCACACATTGACGGTGGCAGGGCTGATTGAGACAAAAATATCCAGATATTTGAGCTACTGAAAAACCCCACAGAAAATGAAGGAAGTTCGTTTGAAGGCCACAAATATTTTTATTACCTTGTTGCAATTTCTGTGCTATTTTTGAGTTCACTGCCTGGGGGGAGAAAAACAGCAACTAAAAAACAAGTTGAAAAGTTGTCTTCATTCATCATTTTGAAGCAATTAACATGGACAAAAATGTAATGACACAAACAATGCCTATGCTTTGGCTGCACTGAAACCATAAAATGTAAAATATTAACTGGCTATAAAAAGGTTCCATAGTTTTTGTCCTGTCCTGGCCCTGTTTTAGATTTGATTTAGTCCTTGTTTTGTGTAGTAAGTAGCCTTGTGCTTATTTAGCATAGGCAAGGTCAAATTGTAAATTCATCAGATATAATTTCACATGTTGTCCTGACATTACTTGCTAATACTACAGGCAGATGATTACATTACTGAATGAAAAGAAATACTGAGCTATGCAGACAGTGGCCATCTTGTTCGTGTTTTCTGCTTGACAACATCACTGTCAATTCCTTTATGCAGCTGTATATTTCTGTCTACCCTCTCCTATCAGCACTGTGTCCACATTTGCTTTGAAGAGTTTAATACATCTGTTGCAATGTAAGTTCAAGCTGTCCTCAAGTTCGTTCTTCAATACAGAGTACTTCAAATTAAATCACTCTTCTGGTTTATTCAAGAGGCTCAGACAGAACATATGGTATAAGATTATAAAATCTCTATCTCCCCAACCCAACTACTATTGTTTTGGCTACACACAACGGATTTGTTAGATACAATAGTAATTAGAGGGATTTATCCTACTACAGAATCATACAAGAAAACTACAACTATTTAATTTAATATAAGATGAGATCCAATGCTTTGATGGTCTGTCCTGGCTGAGAGGGCCGGAAACTCACCCTGATAAAGTGGTTTCCTTATTGCTTCCTATTTACCTTGTGAACAACTCTAGCAGTCGCTTGCCAAGCAAACATGAGAAAGCATGGCTCATTACTCTACAAATTGACAACTGTAATGTAGTCACAATCAGAACAGACAATGGAGGATCTTCTTTTAGCTTGGGTTGGGTATAACTTTTGATCTACTTAGATTCAATCAGTGCTACCTAATGTAGGCCTACTCCTAGTATTGTGAAATACAATATTAGCAATAACAAAATCAAAACCATTAGCATTTTAATACAACAGTACAGAATTAAATAACAGCAAATTATTATTATTAAAAATAATAAAATAATAAACTTTATCACCTCTGTACCCAATTTAGCCATGTTTAGTGTTCTCCAACTTAGTCCAAGACTAAATTTGAACCTATAATATTTATCTGATTATTTAACTGACAGGTAAACAGGTAATCACTCAGTTATTTAATGGTAAAATATTCAAGAATGTTTTATAGCCTAGTAAGCTTTCAAAATTCCCAGACATTGACAATGGAAAATGATCTTAAACTAAGAGACAAGTGCCCTGATGCGTTACACTAAGTTGCCTCAATAAGATGCCATAATGAGGAAGGGATTTTGGCACCAAAGCCATGTGACAGCTGTCACTATGCCACACGCAACCCAGAACATCCAGCATCAGGTGTAAACAACAAGCGCAGACCAAGGAGTTCTTAGACTTCAATACAATTACAGTAACATTTACAACACTCTGAGGGCAGCCAATAACTGTTGAGAATAGGCTATGCATAATTATAAGTAAACAAGTCTGAAGCAAGCTAAACCAAGACTGATCTAAGACTGATTCAGGACTCATTTGGGACCAAACTAAACCACTAGCCAGGACAGAACCTTGTACAAGCTAAATCACGAATAAAAAAAATGAACTAGAATAGTTCTAAACTTGAGAAATACACTGGACAAACAACATCAGGAATCAACCAGCATGATCCAATCAAAACTGTAAGAAGTCGACGTGCAACAGAGTCTGGGATCCCCAGTAGTCCACATTCTACATGTACAGAACCATAGTCCACTGAAATAAATTCTTGGTTAAATAAATAAGACATCAATGTCAACTTACATCAATGTCGAAAAACTCCTGAGTTTCATCCAGCCCTTGCACACGGATTTGCAGTCCTCTTCCATGGTTGCGATTCCCACTGATCATGTTGGCACTGAGGCTCTGACCGGGCTCCAATGTACTGATCCCGGCGTTGAACTGGGCTCCGAGTCTGGTGCCAGGAGTAGGCAGGACCCGGTATGAACCCTCTATTTCCCCCATAACTTCTCATTCAGGGGGGCTGCTCTCCTCCTCCTTACTCCTGGAAAAAAACAAAAAAAAACAATAGCAAACCAGCTGTAATTGATGTGGTAACCGCAAAGTTATCATAATACTTTGTCTAATATAGCCTAAATATCCATAATGAACATTTAGTCCAGGTTTCCAAACAGCCAATCTGATAACTGAAGAAAAGGCTCATTCATAACATCTGGGGGTTTACACTTCTAGTCAGATCCATAACGTTTCTGAACATGTTTTTTTAAGTAGAAGAAAATACCAGGAACACGCACATAGCCGCGGCATTAGAGGTTTTATTACTTTGCACGGGGGCTAAGTGGGAGTAAACTTGCGATAAAGTTTCATTTTCAATCAACGAGAAAAAAATAAACTATCTCCTGCAACAACACCTCAGTTGAAATTATGTCTGTGTAAGTTGAGCAAACTTACACACACGATAAACAAGCTATCAACCAAGGCGACCTATTTTTTAGGTTATCGTCGCTCATTGCAGTTTATCCAACTAAAGGAGGGAGCTAGGGCAGAGGTAACCAAAGTTGCTCCTTTACGCGCAAGTTTCTACATCTCCAAAAGAAACGCAGTGACCCCATGCACATAACACCACAACATACAAACTATAAACTTACCAATTACTACGAATTAAACCCAAAAGTTAGAAGTAAAATCGAAGAGGACACGACTTCGCTCCATGGTCGTCGTCTCTGGAGTGCGCATTCAGACAGGGCTGTGATTGGTTCGCGCAACCCTGGCGCAACCCCCCTATTGGTTCAGATGGGGAATGGGATTGTGGGGCTTGTAGAGCTGAAGATTTACCTTCCCTTCACTTTAAATAGCTTTAAAGGCCAAAGAATAAACTTGAGTGAGACGGAAAATATACGCGCTGGGTTTTTAATGCGGTCTCGTCAAGGCTTTCACAGTTTCGACAGTCTTTAATCTAATCCATCACCCAAAGGAGGCACAATGGCTGTTTAATCCAAGATGAACTTTATTCTCGAGTGAGAAAAGAATAACTTCAGTGTGAAGTTTGACCTCTAGTTAAACAAAATGATAAGGCCGATCCATTCTACTCGGTACAATACGTTGGCACATTTACTTTGGCTTAGTGCAGAACAAAATACACTAAACTGCCATTTGCTTATTTTCAAATGCCCAGACTAATGTAATCATATTATGTTCTTTATAGCCTATATTGCTGTATTTTGTAAACTCAGGGCAGCTTACTCAAATAAGAGGGGGGGGGAAAGACATTTGAAAGGGAAAATAGCAAGACGAGCCATACTTTGTGGTAGAGCTCCCTCTGCTGTTGACAGTTGAGCAATATTCTGAAATCTGTTGCATTTGAGTTATATAGACAATTTATTGCTTAACAAGTATAGAAATCAGACTTTAATAATAGTCTAGACAACACAAGTTATTTCGACAAGTTCTACAGTAAATAGTAGAAACAGATACATGGGTTAAGTTTATTCAACCCCATCTTAAACTGCTTCATAGGTAGGAGTAATCTGGTTTGATCTCATAAGCAAGTACACATACACACAGTTACTGTAAATTGTTAATCTATATATTAAAAAGCACAAATTATGCCTTTATAAAATCAATAAAATAAATACATATGTAGCATATTAAAATAATTACCCTACAGTGCAACCATCGACTATGTAGTAGAGTAGGCTACACACCTGCATCATATTAATAACACTGAAACCATGTAGTCAAATACCTAGTAGTGTAACAGGATATTACAATAGGTTTAGTCATACAGTAAATTAATTAGCCAACTTAAGTATTACGTATTTAACCAGTAGTAATAGAGAAGAACGTTATCAAAAATGTTATTGTAGTGAAATGTTATTTCACTGCAAAACTACAAATATCTGATAACCCATCTATTTAATTATTTATTTATTTAAATGATTTATTCCCCTAAATCCTTGTTTATTCCCTTATATTCCAGTCACCCCACTTTCAAATAACATTATAAACCTCTGGACCTTTTGTTTTATTCAGTCCATTTTGGCCAAACGCCTGAACACAGCACGTGTGTGGTAAATGATAAGTGCTGTGCTTCTTGTTCTGAATAAAAATAAATAGTTGAACGCAAAAACTGCTCTCAGGGCTAATATTTTCATGTTTTTAGACCGTTTTTACCTAGTTCCAAGCGGTCAATCCTTACTTAAAGTTATGCCTCGCTTTACTGTAAACTATGGCATGTTTCTTCTGAAACAGAGTGAATGTTTTAATATTGGCTATATACAAATTTGTACACGTCAAAAGCTCTCAGACTGATACAATCTAGTCCCTTGTCCTTTAGATGCAATCCTATGAAAAACATGGAGTCAGTTTACTACTTACACACGACTGAGTCAAAGTCAAAAAGTTACACAAGGGTGAGTTTTGGGAATGGTTTTGGGGCCGAGAAAAGTGCTTTGTAACCGGACTCTGTAAGGTGACGTTGGAGAGTGTGATTGGTGGGCGGCTCTAGTATATATCGTGCCAGCCCTACGTCCCACCTTCTCGCCAGTGGAGTTTCTCCTCAGCTTCTGCACCTTCTGGGCAGACGAGAACAAAAAATAAGTAAGTACACCGTTGCTTTCCATTGATCATATTAACACCCCCGTTTGCCTATGGCTTTTACCTGTCATGTGCTTGCCTGATCTGTACTTGTTGTGACTTCGGATCGCTTACAGACTGCTTTGTGGCCCTGATTCCGTGGCATTTTCTCCTGTGCTCAGCTGTGTGCCTACGTGGACTTAGCGAGCTACACAAGTGCAGGACTGTACTGGAAGCTAACATTAGCAGCTAACGTGGCTACAGTTCTTCTTGTACTTTAAACAGGCCCTCTGTATCAAATCGGATATCTTACGTGTAGATGCAGGTATATGATTTACTACATAGTTCACAGTGTCATTTCGCCTCGCCGTTTCTCCCGCTGTCACACGCTGGCTAATTTTCTACTTGGAGTTGTAGGAGGGATGAAGGGGAGTGAGCCAGGCTGCGTATTAGCATGTAGCCGCTGAGTAGCTACGTGTCACAGTCACCGCAGCCAAAGTTTTTAGCAACTTTGCTAACTAGCAGGGTCTGACATTTACTTTTATTCTCATTGGCAGTTGTGTAGAGGGGCCATATCTTCCTATTTATTTGGAGACAGTCATAGTTTTAGGCTTCTGATCATATGCCTCAACCCCATAATATCGCATACCCCCCAGTCCTCATCAACTTGGCCCAGCGATCACAATTTGTACCAACAGAAATGCAGGGATGACTATAAATGCATTTTGCTATGGCATTGTTATTAATCAGTTTGTTCAAGATTTCTGGGGGAAATGTTTGTGTTGGAGCCCAGTAATCTGAAATACAACTTTTGCTTACATTTGTTTTCAAGTCTTGTGTTTTGTCAAGCCCTGCTAAATAACCTTTTCTTTTGTGTGTGTGTTTTTATTTAACATAATTAATGTTAATACATGGCTATCTTCTAATGGATTCATATTCTACTTTATAAACTTGTAGGCCTATACGGTTGTGTTGCCTTACACCCCTCCTTTACGTTGCATTGGTGAGGAAGGCATTGCTATCCAGATATCCATCTAACAGTCACTGTTCTCTGGCTCATGTAGTTAACTTGATAACACGTTAGCTTGCTCAGACACTCTAACCAGCTACTTAACCCCTAATCTGGGATTTGGGTGTAATGTTATTGGCCCTAAGACTGTAATAGGGTCTAGCTTTACCCTACCCATTTGGGGTTAGTGTGCCATGTTAACCACACAGTAATCTAGAATGCTGAGTTACTTGGCTAGCTTTGGAAAAATCCTCCACTTAAGCCAGGAAAGTAAGTCATTTTAATTGTTAGTTTAAAGAAGATGATAAACGAAATCCACCAGGTGCAAATTAATTGGCCCCTAAAGTCAATTTATTATTAATTGTAGATATTATTAGAATAAAGTAAGAATAAGCAATGTGCTTCTGATTGTGGGCTTTTCTTCTTCAAGGTGCCAAGGGGCCTCAGGGAATTCTGATGCTAATAATGCTTTTTATTTTCCTCAGGCAAAAGCTGGCAGGCTGACGGGCGTTTACACCTTACAGGACGGATTATCTGGTAACTGACCATTTAGCTGGTAAGTTCTACAGCCTCTGCAACCACTTTCTTCCCTTTGTTGCTCTTGTTGCTTACTCTGACTTTTTCAATTATCACCATAATTATAAAGTTGAATTAATGTTATGTCCTCAACACTGAAACTGTGATTTCAGTTTGAGTTCAATTTACACCACTCCAATACCACAAATTGCTCTTGAATTACATCCATAGTTAAAGGTTCACTATGTAACTTTTATATTTGAGGGTCTGCCATTGACTTGTCTCCAGAGATGTTAATGTTAATGTTTTGTCTGGAAGGTTCCACAGATTTGTATTAGTGATTTAATTACAGTGGTTTTTATTGCTTACAAATACCATGAAAAACAGGTGTTCTTATGGTGAGCATCAAACCTCTCCACAGATTTTACCTGTAAATTGGCCTATTGACATCACCTATGTGTCTCCATGGAGATATACAATTTTAATGCCATACTGTAGTATATTCTAGGCAAAGCTTTAACCTCTCCATGGAGACAAGCAATTAGCGGGACCTAGACCAGAAAAGTTACATAGTGTACGTTTAAACATGTCATATCAAATAAGAGCATGTTTATGATACTCTAACAACAACCTATGGGCATGGAAAGGCAAGCAGCAATCTTAAACTCAAACTACATAAAGCAGCATATTCTATCCATGGAGTGCTTTTTCTCACCACATCCTTGTTTGTTTTCAAGAGGCCCTTGTGCTACATGTAAACAGAAGTTAACACTCCTTTCTTGACTAAACAACAATCCATGCTCACACCGTTTTAAGTAGCCTTTTAAATAAATTCTACAGACTGGAAAGGACTAACTCTTATTGCACAGTACAGGGCAACCTTAACTTTATGGAGCCTGACAAGAAGGAGGCCATAAAAGGGGTTATGAAGTGTGCTAGGGGGGAAATGGCCTGTTGAGCTGCCTACCTCAGCTCCTGTCCTGATACTATTCCTTCAGTCACAAAAAAAATGACAAGATTCTCATCATATTTTAGTATCAATTTAGTCCTATAACCTCTTGACCTTGAACACTTTTGGCAATATTTTGTAATATTTTGAATGCTCAAATTCTCTCCCAAAATGCACACATTCCTTTGTTCCTTCTGGCCCGACATGAGTTTTTCTTTGCCAGCTACCAAGGAGGGCGGTCTTCTATTTTGATATAGTGTTTCAGATGTGATCTAAATATTTTGTGAACTCAGATTTCACAATCTTTGCTTTCTTATGGATCTGGGAATCTAAAAGTGAAATATTTGAGAGAGTATCTTGCTGGCCTATTTAATCCAATTCATTATGGACATACAGTCGGGTCAATAGGCAAATCCTCTTAACCATGCAGCCAGATACTCTCTACCTGCCATGTCGTACTTAGAACAGGCACAGTTTAAAAGACACTATGTACTTTTACTCCGGCCCTACCCACACACGTGTTTTGCTTTGCTAGACACTCTCTCACTTATTACCGTGTCAGCATAGTGTTGTATTCCGATAGATAAGCATGGTAGTTCTTTAACATAAATTACTTATTGTGATAAGTCAGATTAGATGGGCTAATGTGTAATTCCACTGTTGATAAGTATGTTTGGCAACACCTTTTAATGACAGTTGGGAGTATATAGGCAAGTATCTAGTTTAACCAGTTTTTAATGAACAACTGTACTGTTCTTTAAATCTAATTGCATCTTCTAAGTTTAGAAAGGGGCAGATAGTTGCAAAAAGTTGCAACATTTTTTGTGTCACTGTAACCGGGAGTTGTCCAAATAAAACAAAGAAGGCAAAAAATTGATTTTTAGATACAAGCCTCCGAAGTTGATGACATGACAATGAACTATAATAGAATGACCCTTCTCTTCGAGGCAAAGTGCAACAGACAATCCTTCAGGGACGTCTCATTTGACTAATTTGCATGATTGCGTCTCTCATGTGCCTCCTGGTTTCCATCCTAGTTTCAGTCACTGAGAACACACAGATGAGAACATGGAAATATTTGCAATATTATAGATGAACACAACTTTTAAAACCTTTCTACTTGCCCAGTTGTACATTTTGTTCTCCAAAATACACCAGTTCCAAAGAAGAACAACCTGTTTGGCATGTAAAATATAATTACTAAAAAGGTGCAATACATCTTGTAAGTTCATGATAATGTAAATTAATTCAGAATAGTCAGCATTCAGTTTGTTTATGCCTTTTTGAAAGTGTTTTGTTTTTTTGTCACAGACCTTTAAATTCTATTGAAAATTGTGGCTCTTATGTTACCCCCTTGATTATGAAATGATTTTCCTTTTATTTGCAGTGACACACTCGGACTCTGTGTTAGCGTGGGATTTTGACCATGAGCTCAGTCGCTGTACTTACGCAGGAAAGCTTCAATGAGCACCGCAATGGGCTCATGCCAGAGCAGGTTGGAGGAGGTAAGCTTACTTTTTACTACACAATATTTGTATTTATTTCGAGGAGATTAATGAACACAAGAAGTCAGTATCCAGTACACTTTATGCACATTTCATGTATTTTTTTCTTATTTAAGCTTGAAAAGGAATGGGAAGAAAACTTATTCAATCCCACCCCTGTATTATATAGTTATAGTCATTATATATTAGCAGTTTACAAGACAAGACAAACCCAAAGATGTATTGAGTAAATGTATTGACTTTTCTTTTCAGCAGCTGCTGTGGCAGGACCCAGTGCTGGTGGTGAGGAGGAGGACGCCCTCCCTACGTACAAGGACGCCTTTCCTCCTCTCCCCGAGAAGGCGGTGACACCTGAGGCCACCCAGGAAACCACCAACGCCTGGGCCAACAAGATCCGGCCTCTTAAGTCTTCTATTATCACCCAGGTACTTTTTGTAAAGGCACTAAACTAAGGATACTGAAGTTTATTACATACAGAATTATATTATATTTATCTAGTGGACCTTCCATTCTAAAGGAATAAAATGGTGATTTGATATCCTGTTACATGCTTTGGGTCCTGACCTGACAGTTTTGAATAATTATATGTAGCCAACAATAGCCATTTTTGCCTTCTATTTGAAATATCATCTGTAATACTGTTTACAGCAAAGCTAGACTAGTTTTGATTTTAACTAGATAAAGAGACAGAGTACAATTAGATCACTCAGTAACTGAAAACCAACAGTAGCCAATAATACACTTTGCAACAAAATGTGTTAGAGCAGATAAAATGACTGCATCTGTTACAGTCACTGTTTCACAATAAGGTCACATTTCTAAAGCAAAGCAAATTGGATCAAGGAGTCATTCACTCGTTCAAAATCACTCACCCATTTATACACCAGTGAACACACAGACCCGGGAGGCAAGGTGGGTAAAGTGTTCTGCTCTATGTCACAGTATGCATTGACAATACTTTCTTATTCCCTTTGACCCCTGGTGGGGCATAGGCTATTGATGGTAGAGTGAATCAAGGGGATCAAAAGTACCAACCTTTGAGTTGGAGAGTGGGAATCCCCACTGATCTTCTGCTGTTTGTACATATAGGGCGACTTGGCATAAAATTGACTACAATAGTGATATGATTCGACTTGCATTTTAGAGCATGTTGAAGTCGTAGATAAGACTTTGCCGTTTAATTGTGACATTGTGATTTTGAATCAGTTGGGAGTAATCTTGCAGCTCCAGACTTTTTACTCTCATAAGACCACTTTATATGCTAAATTCATAGTATTATTTATTTCTTATCCTTAGGTTTTCCATGTGCCACTCGAGGAGCGCAAGTACAAGGACCTCAACCAGTTTGGGGAGGGAGACCAGGCGAAGGTCTGTGTTGACATCATGCACAAGACCGGAGCCCACCTGGAGCTCTCCTTGGCTAAAGACCAGGGCCTCTCCATCATGGTGTCAGGCAAACTGGACGCTGTGATGAAGGCTCGCAAGGAGATTGTGTCCCGACTGCAGACTCAGGTCAGTACTAGATCTCATTTGTTTTTTTGTCTTTCTTTTTTCTGAAAGCATCTTGAAGATATGTCTGAGACAGTTATTTAAATCTCAAGTTAAGATGACTGAGGGATTACACAGATGTAACACCCCATGGTAATATAAAAGAAAGCGCTATGATTTTAATTTTGAAAATAACATTCTGATATCTAAAGAGCGTTTTTAATTTTTTTAATCAATATCATTAATATCATTATGGACTTGGTATTGATTGAGTCTATTCCTTAGTATTGAAAACAATTTTGAAATGTTAGTATCGTGACACTAGTAGTAAAAGCAATTTATAAATTTTTCCTCTGGTCAAATTGGACAATGTTTTATGGTTTATTTTTGTTCCCATTTTTTATTGCCATTATGTTGTAGCTAAATGCATGGTTAGCCTGAGAGCCTACACTTTACACTTAAAATGGTCAATAACAATGTCGGACACTTATCCTTAAATATTTGGCCAAAATTATTTAGCCAAATATTTAATGATTTATTTTGGATTGTAATGCAAAATTTATGAAATATTTTGCAGGCCTCAGCTACTGTCGCCATCCCCAAGGAGCACCACCGCTTTGTCATCGGTAAAAACGGGGAGAAGCTTCAGGAGCTTGAGCTGAAGACTGCCACCAAAATCCAGATCCCACGACCGGACGACCCCAGCAACCAGATCAAGATCTCCGGAACAAAGGAGGGCCTGGAGAAGGCCAAGCATGAGATCCTGCTGATTTCAGCTGAGCAGGTAATTGAGACTGAAAACCAAACTTGACAAAGTTTTCAAGTCGGAGATTTGAGAGAGTTGAAGATTTTTATTGTTAAATTCTAAAGATGTTTTTATAAGTTTTGCTTCTATACAATTATTTAAGGCAGTCTTTTTGAATATTCCAACTCAATGACAGGAAAATGAGAACGCTCTTTAACTTGCTTTTAAAATAAATCCATAGAGCTTCTAATTATATTTAATCTGTCGACACTCTGGTGAAGAAATCACCAGATCGTATACTATCATATCAGGACATTTAAAAAGAAATACTGTAATAAATGTTTAACTCATGGACTACCTTCTCCTACCTTTATTGGCCATTTGCATCACATGGGCATAAACAAATTGTATTCTATTGAAGAAATGGATCTTGAATAGGTTGTGTTTATATTTTTCAGGACAAGCGTGCAGTGGAGAGGGTGAACATTGACAAAGTGTTCCACCCGTTCATCACTGGTGCCTACAACAAACTGGTGTCAGAGATGATGCAGGAAACTGGTGCCCGGATCAACGTTCCCCCTCCAAGTGTCAACAAAACCGAGATCGTCATCACCGGGGAGAAGGAGCAGGTGGCCCTTGCTATGGCTATGATCAAGAAGATTTTTGAAGACAAGGTATTACATGTGTTCATGCAGTGTTGGGCACACCTATTAAAAATTTAAGGAAAATGTGGTCTGTACCACATGTAAATGGCTTAAAAGTTGGTAGAAATGTACAGTGTAGGAAAATATTGTGAGTCAAAAATTACAAAAAAAACCATTCTGACACAAAGATATGAGATCCAAATGAAAGGCATGACATCAAATTGATCAAAAAATAAATATTTGATTTGATCAAATATTGAAAGCCATTTGTAATGATATTGTATGAACTTTCAATAATGTAGAGTTTGCTGGCATAATGAAAACAGAAAATCCAATACTGCAGTCCCCTACCTTTTCAGAAACCATATATTTGTTTTGCAGAAGAAGAACACCACCACTATTGCTGTGGAGGTGAAGAAGTCTCAGCATAAATATGTGATCGGGCCCAAGGGAAACACTCTGCAGGAGATTCTGGATCGAACTGGTGTGTCTGTCGAAATCCCACCGTCCGACAGCAGCTCAGAAACTGTCATCCTTCGTGGGGAGCCCGACCGCCTGGGTCAGGCCCTCACTGAAGTCTATGCCAAGGTAAGACTTCACATGATGATTATATGTACTGTTTAGGTTTGCTCAGACTCTGAATTAAATGGAGCCAGATCAGAGTAACACATCTGAGCAATGCTGATGACTATGCTAAATATTATTTACACTATGTACAGTATCAGTAGTAAAATATATAATATAATATAATATAATATAATATAATATAATATAATATAATATAATGGGTTTTTTTGAGAATGACTTTTCATTGCTTGCTTTTTTTTTTTTCTTTTGTAGGCAAACAGTTACACTGTTTCCTCGGTCTCAGCTCCCTCTTGGCTTCATCGTTTCATCATCGGCAAGAAGGGACAGAACTTGGCTAAGATCACCCAACAAATGCCCAAGGTTTGATTAGCCCTTTTTAGTAAATTAAAACAATTTTATTACAGTAGTTTTGAATACATTTTGTGTGTTATAGGTGCACATTGAGTTCACCGAGGGAGAAGAGAAAATCACCCTGGAGGGACCTACCAAAGATGTACAGATGGTGCAAAGCCAAATTGAAGCCATTGTTACAGATTTGGTAAAACTATTTTGCATATAGATTAAAATGAACAGTGTATATTAAATATTAACAGTATATTAAATATTAACCTTATTACCTCCCCTTATCTTTTCTCTAAAGGTAAGCCGCATGGACTACGCAGAGATAAGTGTGGATCCCAAGTTTCATAGACATCTGATCGGAAAAGGAGGAGTTAACAGTGAGTCTACATTGTGTACACCACAAAAGCAAACATTTATTTCTGTAACAATATCGTTATTATTATTTTAGTCAACCGGATCAAAGAAGTGCACAAGGTGACTGTCCGAATCCCTCCTGACAATGAGAAGAGCAACTTGATACGAATTGAAGGAGATCCACAGGGTGTTCAGGAAGCCAAGAAGGAGCTGCTTGAGCTGGCGTCACGCATGGTCAGCACAATGTTATACACAGAATTGATAAACATAATTATTCTGACAATGGCTTTGGCTTTACTTTGAATTACAGGAGAATGAGCGTACAAAGGACCTGATCATTGAACAGCGTTTTCATAGGGCCATTATTGGCCAAAAAGGGGAGAAGATCAAAGAAGTGCGGGACAAATTTCCTGAGGTGAGAGTTGATTTACTTGGTTTGAGATCATTTTAAATTTCATATGATGATAAATGTAGTTGTATAACTATGGATAAATATTGATTATGACAGGTCATCATCAACTTCCCCGACCCTGCACAAAAAAGTGACATTGTCCAACTCAGAGGCCCGCGAACTGAGGTTGAGAAATGCTCCAAATTTATGCAGAAGATTGTGGCTGAAATGGTAAATGCGATCAATTTATACTTTCAAATTTAAATCTGAAACACAGCCTAAATTTTAGGATTTTATTCCAGGTGGAGAACAGCTTCTCTGTCTCAGTCCCAATCTTCAAGCAATTTCACAGAAATATTATTGGCAAAGGAGGCTCTAACATAAAAAAGGTATGCCATAATGCTGCATTCACTTCTGCTAATTAGATTTTGATAAGATGGTTTCTGATAGTTTATGCCTCTTATTCTCTAGATTCGCGAAGAAACAAACACTAAAATCGACCTGCCTGCTGAGAACAGCAACTCGGAAATGATCATCATTACTGGGAAAAAGGCAAACTGTGAAGCTGCACGCAATCGCATCTTGGCTATTCAGAAGGAGCTGGTAAGATGAAAAAATGCTGCGATTAAACATAATTACACAGTACATGTACTAAATATAGGTCCATATTTAATTATGCCTTTGTTTCCAGGCAAACATTGCAGAGATAGAAGTGTCCATTCCCTCCAAGCTGCACATCTCCCTAATCGGGTCAAAGGGCCGTCTGGTGCGGTCCATCATGGAGGAGTGTGGAGGGGTGCACATCCACTTTCCCACTGAAGGCTCAGGAATCGACAAAGTGACCATCCGAGGACCAGTGGAGGAGGTGGAGAAGGCCAAGCAACAGCTGCTGGCTTTGGCTGAGGAGAAGGTTGTAGTGCAATTTCCAACTCCAGTTAACCATTGGATTGAGTATAATATTTTTAATATTTCAAAAGAGCTTAGGATAAAACCTGTTGCACCGAAATGAGGACACCAAATGTTTAGTCATTGTTTTATGTATGTGTAAAGGTAGACTTTAAAAGAGAGAACTTGTATTACTAAATTATTGCCTGGAACAATTGCAGAGTTTGCTGGGTAGCTTAAAATGACAATATTAATCAGGGAAATCAATAATAAGTCTTAGTTTTGTGCACGTGAAAATTGAGTACTGCTAAAAACTCACCTGTTTAATCTGGCATTATCCCCCGTGATTTCCACTGTCGTTTTGTTATTGTTTGTAAAGCATCTTTTAAGTGTCGAAAAAGGCACTATATAGACCAGTTTATTCTTATATTATTATTATTGTTGTTGTTGTTTATTATTATGAAGGATATGATCATTTAGATTTGAAAAGTAACATTTTCCTATTCTCCTTCATCCCACAGCAAACTAAGAGTCACACTGCTGAGCTGCGTGCTAAGCCTGAGTACCACAAGTTCCTGATCGGTAAAGGAGGTGGAAACATCCGCAAGGTTCGTGACAGCACCGGAGCCCGCATCATATTCCCCACACCGGACGACAAAGACCAGGAGCTCATCACTGTGGTGGGCACTGAGGAGGCTGTGAAGGAGGCCCAGAGGGAGCTGGAGGAGCTCATCAAGAGTCTGGTAAGGAGCAGTATACTTTGTACCATGTGTGGGTTGAGTGGGAGAAAAGTTAAACCAAGGCATTTTTCTGCTTTTATATGCAAAGAAAGTGTTGCATTCCAAGTAGGGCAGCAACAAAAAATAATTTTAGTAGTCAACTAGTCTGCTATAATTTTTTCAACTAGTCAACTTGTTATTTTTATAGTAAATTTAGATTTTCAAAACGTATTTTAAACCAAAAAAATGTAATTTGCAATATTCTCTATTTAGATATTTCGACATGTATTGGTGATTAAAAATAAGAAATTGTTTATTCTGTTTTTGGCATTTTGATTTAATAATGCCACTCTCTTTGTAGAATCCAGATAAGAAAAGACCTTTTTATAACAGACTTTAAAACACATTACAATTACGACCATCAAAATATGACAGATTTATTTTTTTTATAGTCGACTAGTCCCGGTTAGTCTAAATCATTGCACCCCTAATTCCAAGAGAAAAACATAAGGCAAAACATTCGTAAACCCAAGAATGTTTACATTATTATGCTAGAGTTTCTCGTCAACCCTGAAAAAGTAAATTCTTTCAGAGGCAAATCGTATAACAAAATGCAGATTTGAAGAAAGAAAAGGGCACCTGGGGTTTGTGGAATTTATTTATTTTTTTAATTACATCAAATTTGAATCGGCTTTATGAATTTTCAAAAAATTTCAAAACTCAATGTAACCAATTTCCACCCTATAAAAAATTTTATGTGAATGTAATGCTTGCATATATGCTTTGTTGCAGGATAATGTTGTGGAGGACACCATGAGCGTGGACCCAAAGCACCACCGGTACTTTGTGGCTCGCCGTGGACAGGTCCTGAGGGATCTGGCAGATGAATATGGAGGTGTGATGGTTAGCTTCCCTCGCACTGCATCTGGGAGTGACAAAGTGTCTCTCAAAGGAGCCAAAGAGTGCGTGGAGGCTGCTAAGAAACGCATGCAGGAGATCGTGGAGGACCTGGTTAGTATATTCAGAGCTAGACAAGACCTTAACAATTTTAGAAGGGGCATGCATCTTTAAATACCAGCTAAAATTTAAAGGTCTTTTGGGTTCTTATAATTGTCCTGATCCTCTCATGTTGGATATTTTGGACGGCTTTCTTCTCATTTTTTTCCCCCTCATTTGCAGGAGGCACAGGTGACCGTGGAGTGTGCGATTCCTCAGAAGTTCCACCGCTCCATCATGGGTCCCAAAGGATCCAGAATTCAACAGATCACCAGGGACCACAACGTGCAGATCAAGTTCCCAGATCGTGAGGAGGCCCAAGGTGAGAACTTAACCTTGCTTTAACATGATAACAATACAACTTTCTGCTCCCTATCAATTCAAGAAATGACATAAAATTGTATTAAATATTATTGGCCTACAGAATGCCGGGATAAGCAGAATTCACTATGGCATCCATATCATTTGGTGATCTGAAATTTTATCTGCCCCTCATTGAATTTGACTCTTTAATTTTTATGTTTTTAAAAGTAAGATATAGCCTAATGTGTAGCTATTAACTGGCTCAGAAATGTCTGTTTTGATAGTAACTCCTTTTTATGTTTCTCCTTTTTAGCTGCATCTCCTACAGAAGCACCAGCCCAGGAGAATGGAGAGGCCAACGGAGAGGTGAAAGAGCCAGTGGATCCAAACGCACCCAAAAAGTGTGACGTGATTGTGATCTCTGGGCGAAAGGAGCGATGCGAATCTGCTGTGGAAGCATTGAAGGTCAGAATATGAGTTCACATGTTCAACCTCTCCTATTAAGTGGATTTTTTTTTTTTTTTTTTTTTTTTAAACTGAATTTTTGGTTCTTTAGGCCTTGGTTCCCGTCACTATTGAGGTGGAAGTGCCTTTTGAGCTACACCGATACATTATTGGACAGAAAGGAAGCGGAATTCGAAAGATGATGGATGAATTCGAGGTATGCTGTACAGACAATGTTGCGACTCGCATGGACAAAAGCTTTTAATATTTTTTTTTTCTTCTTAAAATTTCATCTGCCTTCTCTTTTGTATCGGCCCTTAGGTGAATATTCAAGTGCCTGCACCTGAGCAACAGTCCGACAAAATCGCCATCACCGGCTTGTCCAGTCACCTTGATCGCGCCAAAGAAGGCCTCTTGGAGCGCGTCAAAGAACTGCAAGCGGAGCAGGAGGATCGGGTCAGTGCAGAGTAGAGACTGGGATGTTTGAAAGCCTAAGAAATAAAATCATAAGATGCCCATCAACATTCATTTGGAGTTTGTCGATTTCTCAAATTTTGACATTTGTATTATTATTTTTCATATTTTCAGGCACTCAGGAGCTTCAAACTGACCATCACTGTGGACCCCAAGTATCACCCTAAGATTATTGGCCGTAAGGGTGCTATTATCACAAGCATCCGCACGGAGCATGATGTCAACATCCAGTTCCCTGAGAAGAATGACGAGAACCAAGTAAAGCATCTAACAGTTTTTCTTGATCTTTGCATTTTTTTATGAACTGAAAACACCAAATATTTTTAGCTTTGTATACATCTTGTAAAATGGATAAAAATGTTTTAAAAGCTGATTATAATGCAATTTGTTATACCGCATATCCATACATTATTTAGATGTAAAATGAAATGCCTTGGTAAGCTACCGACTACCCAACTAAAAGTATTTTGTAAACTTTCTAAGTTTCTAACCATGACCAAAAAATAGTTTGACAGTTGCATATTTTATAATGCTAAGCATGACACAAATTGTTATTTTTTTATATGTTGCTCCTTGGTTATGCCCTACTTTCCTGTGCAAAATCTGGGGAGACGGTGATTAAATCCATGAGTGCATATCCTAGTGTATATGTAGATCTCAGATTTTATCTGTGGAAAGGAAGGAACAAATGAATAGACTCAAATCAATGGCATCAGGAAGATCGTCCTTACGGTTTTGATACCATAACTAATTAATATTTATCTTTGTGCAGGATCAGATCACTATTACAGGGTATGAGCACAAAGCCATAGCTGCACGTGATGCTATTCAGGCCATTGTGGATGAGCTGGAGGAGATGATCTCTGAGGACATAACACTAGACAGCAGGGTTCACGCCCGCATCATCGGAGCCCGTGGCAAAGGCATCCGCAAGATCATGGACGAATTTAAGGTGAGACTCTGGTTTGCCACACCGTTTGTAGTGTAGGTTTCCAAATTCAACAGCAATGTATCTGTACTTCTGTGGGGTAGGAAGCTTTGATTAGAATGCTATATATTTAGATGTGAGCTTTTCTGGCATAAAAGGCGGAGGACACTTTGCTAATTTACTTAGCTGCGTGAATTTGCTTAGTAATTGCATATTAAATGAGCTGGGTCAAAACATCTGTTCTCAGTATTGTTAAAATTCAGATTTTTCTTTTAATAAAGCAAGTTCTAGGGTCTAGTGAAGAAATGATCAGGTTCAACATTTGTGAATTTACCCTTTGGATATTTCATAGAAAATGTAATTAAGAGGGAAGTTGGCCTCTTGCCCCGCATCTGGGAGTATGACATCATCATATTGTAGAATCTGAAAACCACCAATAGGCTCTTTAGACAGTTATTGCATGTGAATGCAACCTATTGAGAGTGCATCATACAATAAAATTAAGCTTACTTTGTCAACCCTCAAAAAAGATCTGTTTTATTGTATTCTCACACAAGTCTTATCATTCATAAGTTCTTTTAAAAAAATGTACCATGTGTCATTCACTTGCTGCTTCAAATAAAGTAAAAAGTAATGAGTTGCTACTAGACATTCTTTGCATTGTATAAGAATCTTATTGAAAATGTCCAACAGCTCTTGGAATTGTAAGTCTTTCTCAAAAGAATCCTTTTGTATGACCACATTAATTCAAGGTTGAGGAGGACTCAGTGGATTCTGGGTCTTGTACTTTTTTTTTTTTTTTTTTTTTTTTTTTTTTTTTTTTTTTCGTAGGGTTTGGGGTTTTTTTTTTTTTTTTTTTTTTTTTTTTTTTTTCAAATGTATCACTTAAACATGCTTTTATCTGCTGTTTTTAGGTTGACCTCAGGTTTCCTCAGAATGGAGCTGCAGACCCCAACCTTGTGACAGTCACCGGTCGCCCTGAACATGTGGATGAAGCCATCGACCACCTCCTCAACCTTGAAGAGGAATATGTACGTGTCTTTTCCTTTTTAAATATGGACTCACTCTTTACTTAAATATATATACACTATTGTTTACTTGCTCCAACCCCAGCCTACTGTTGTTGTGTCCTTAGGCAAGGTGGGTACAGTGCCTTGCTATGATTTTTGTTTGCTAGTGGCTTTTAGTGCAGATTAACAGTCATATTCCTCAGGGAGCTTAACATCAAGTGTGGGAAAGTGAATGAATAATGTAGTATAAACCTTTGAAAAGGCTCTATGAACATCCAAGGCTTTCGTTTCTAAATATCCAAAAAAAAATTCTGCATTGTTTAACCTGGTCCTGTATACCATTTTTAATTATGCTATTCAAACTAAAATAATAAAGAACATTTGCTATAATAATCCAGCAATTGAAATTTATGTTATTTTTTTTTCAGATGGTGGATGTTGTGGAGAATGAAGCTAAGATGGCGTACATGAGGCCCTCTGGAGGTAGTGCTGCTGCTGCGGACGACCAGCGCGGATCATCCAAGGGCTTTGTGGTGAGAGAGGCTCCCTGGGCAGCTGGCAGTGAGAAGGTAAATCTGTTCCTCCAGTCGAGTCATTTTTATTATGGTTCGTTTTAAAGGGAGGAGATGTAGTCTATGCTCTTACTGGTTTAATAAACTGCAGTCACAATTGGAACTGGGTTGCCAGTGCCTTTTTAAACCTGCATATAGTGACACATACAAGTTTTTCCTCATTCACAGTATGTCTCATGTGAAAGCTCAGAACCTCCAGAATTAATGATTGACTGATCTGAATCCTTACTACCTAAACCTCAGCACCTGCAGCCATTTTGGATCGATTTCCAACTGGCTATATTTGTGGGAACTGGCAACCCAAGTGTAATCATCATGTGAGGCTCCAAAACACAAAGTTTATAATGTAGATAGCACGGCCATCACGTTCAATTACAATTGTTACCTGTAAAGGCAATATTTGATTTGAACACGTTTACCTCATATTTGGGAACAAAGATGGGTCATGTTTGTTTAATTTGAGAAATATTCTACATTTCTTCCCCTTTTTAAATCAAACTGCTCACACCTTCCATGTTCCTCTAGGCTCCTGACATGAGCAGCTCTGAGGACTTCCCTAGTTTCGGAGCTCCGGTGGCCACAAAGACCTCCCCATGGGGACCCAAGCGCTTCTAAACATGCTGCTACACATAACGGGCCTGAATCAAACCAGACACAACCCCCTCCCTCCTGTGTCCCCCGTCGTGTCCAGGACTGACCGCTGACCCCAAACTTCTTCAGTTCCGAAAGTGTTAATCACATGTCTTTAGCCTGACCTGCACACTCATTGGTCTAAACCTGCTTTCAGACACTATTGTGAGCTTCGTAACTACATTAAATATATGTCTAACAAAGCAACAGCGACCTGCATGGTCTTGAAAGGCTGGCATTTAAATGTTGATTAGAGGTGACATTTCATTGTGGTTTGAACTGTTCAGAAACCAAATTAAATGGTGGCCAGACATCAGTTTCTTTGAGCTACCCTTATCTTAGTTGCCTTCGCAGGGTGGGGTTAAGTGATTGAATAATGGAATATGGTCCAGCTATTTCAGTCATCTCCCCCCTCCTGCTTTCCTCATGTAGCCGAGTGAGATCTGTGACGTCAGCTCTTAAGCACATTATAGTATTGTCTAAACTTCCATTTGCTTGTAACTGTGCTTTTTAACTTGTGATCCTGCTAAACTAGTGGCACCTTGTAGCCTTATGAATTGGTAAACTCTAGGAGGAGGAAGAACGGCTGTAATCAAACTGCCAGATGCGTGGAGACATGCCAGAACTAAACCTACAACACTAGGCCCAGGGCTCCAGTGCATCAACCTCACACTAACTGTTTAAGGTGATTCATTTTAAAAGTAATGACTGTTCGTGAGCTAATAGCAACCATCATGTGCCAACTTCCTGTCTAATCATGTTCTGTGTAACTCATCGTATGGGTCAGTGTCCAGTCCCTTTGTCTTCCAGTTGCTATGCAGTTTGTTCTGTTGAATAGCAATGGCCCTTTTTTTTAACAGCCTTAAAACTAGAAAGATACAAACCAAGTCACACTGATGCTGAAATGTGCACCAATGAAGTGGAAAGCAGGTGCTTCCTTATGGAGCTTTGGAAA
Organism: Periophthalmodon schlosseri; assembly: GCA_000787095.1. Lineage (NCBI taxonomy): Eukaryota > Metazoa > Chordata > Actinopteri > Gobiiformes > Gobiidae > Periophthalmodon > Periophthalmodon schlosseri. Next base: position 65,087 of record KN472995.1, read on the forward strand.
TCTCCCAATCAATGAATTTCACATTCAGCATCAATCAGCCTATGGTTTATATCTTTCTAGTATAGAATGAAAAGATTATGCAAATACCATTGAAGTGAACGGTTGTGGATGACACTGGAAAAGAAATTGTCCAAAAATCAATAAAAATAGAAAATTTTGTCCAGTATTGTTTTGTATGTTCTGTATGTAATTTTATTTTATTTTTTTTAATTCAAAATGGATTAGACCTCAGTTGTATAGTAGGGTTGTCAAAAGTATAAAATCAGACTACTAATCAATACTAAAACCTGATATTGAAATTGGATACTTTGAAAAGTACACTTTAAAAAAAAACAAAAAAAAAATGTTTTAAAATTATTATGGCATCAAAATTGGCACTGAGTATCAAGCCTATTCCTTAGTATCAAAGTCGAGGAAGTTTAGTATATTGTGACAAAATCATCTTTTATAAGCATGCGTAGGTTTATCATTTTAAAATTATTTTATTGAGTTGGTGCTGGTACAAAGACATTCCAGGGAGATTTATGTGCAATTAGCGTAAAATTAACCATTTCCATTTACCACAAAACATCCTGTCACTCTGAATTGGCCTTCAGAGGTGCCCGCAATACCCATATTCACCACAAGAGGGCGCCAAAGTCTAGTTTATCCCCTGTCTCTGTCGCAATATTGTTCAGACCGCACACAATTTCGTCATAAAATTAAACAATTAGGCTGGAGGTGATATTATGTGCAGCTCATTCTAAAACTCTTCTTCTGAATCTGTCCCAGTGGACTTTTAAGAGTCTCAATCAAGATCCACAGCATCGAGACAAACTAACAATTATTTAGTTTATTTAATTATTGCGTTTGTTTTTACAGTTTGAAGCTGGAGGGCTGCAGATAATAGCCACAAACACTGGTAAACCGATGACCACTATTTACAGATAAGAGTAATGGGATAAACAACAACAATCTGAGAGACACATCCAAGTAGAGGTGGGCGGTATTGACAAGTTTTTTTTTTTGTTTTGTTTTTAAATCCTTATAACAATATTCAGAAGATATTATGTCAACCAACAGAAACGTGCAAAACGTGTGTTTAAATTTGAAATGACTAAACAACAAAACAGCTGACCTTATAAGCCTATTTGGAAGTTAACTGCATACTTTTTTTTTTTTTTTGTTACATACTTTTTCCCCCCAATTAATTTTTTTTATTCCAAAATCAAGCATTATCCAGATCATATAGGCAGACTGATTTAGGACCAGATTTATTGTAATAAAGTCAGACATAAACAAAATAATTTTTGACTAGTTTATAAATCAGCACTTAAACAAACAAAAAATAAAATACAATTGTTTGTTGATACAAATAATGTAAAAAACAAATGCAATCCAGACTAATAACTCAATTTAACAGAAAAAATCATATTTTACAAAGCACATTTCTCTTAACATTCATCAGAACAATACACACAATGCTTTTTAATCCAGATAAAAAAAAGTTTAAGACAGTTGAAAATAGTAGTAAAAGTTGTATAGAAATAAGACAAGAGTGCATGATTATAGTAAGTGAGCTACACATAGTCGAATCTCTGGGTGGAGCGGTGTCCCTCGCTGGGGACCTTGTAGGAGTCGTAGGTGGGGCGGGGTCGGGAGTCCTGTCTGTACATCTGTGTGTGCTGAGAAGAGGTTTTGTACGCAATACCATTATATCTGAGGACAACAAACAACAGTATGGACCATTATATCTGAGGACAACAAACAACAGTATGGACCATTATATCTGAGGACAACAAACAACAGTATGGACCATTATATCTGAGGACAACAAACAACAGTATGATTATAGGCACAAGGAGAGGAGCTTCAGAACGGCTCACTATGAAACGCATGATACTGACTGGTATTGCCCTTCTAAATCAGTTCTGAGTGTTATAAAGAAGAAGAATAATTTAATAGGACTTTAAAGTTCAATGTTTTGTGATATAAAATGACCTTTTGGGACATTTAACTCTTTTTTCTTTTACTTAAATCCTGATGCTTTCAGAACTAGAACATTACCCTTGACTAAATGGTAAATGGTCCCTTATATATGATATGATATATACATATATTATATATTTCTACCTCCAATGGGCACTCAAAAGAACCGCTCATTAATTCAAATACACATATATACAACCAAGTGTCTTGCCCAAGGACACAAGGGCAGTATGCACTTATGGAAGCTGTGGGTCAGTAGATTGGACCTCTTTACCAACTATTCTAATGCCAGGAACAGGATTTGAACACTGATTATGATAATGATATGTGCTTGTATGGGCCAAATATGATGTATTGCATGGACAGTGGTGGTGTAAAACTTTGAATAAATCCTAATGCACATTCAATGCACAACTCTCAATACTGCAATTCCTTCATGCACGAGTAAAATTATAACAAAAATCATGTCGAATAAACATTTATCTCCTGCAAATTCAATTTTCTACTTGTACACCTGTATTAAAAAGAGCTTCAGATCGGACTCCCAAAGCAGAACAAATGACACAAAAGAGTAGGGCCGCTGTAGTGCTTTGCCAGCAACATCACAAACATTTCACCTTCCACAATACGCCATTTACAATCTGCTGAGTGGCTCCTGGTAATTTTAAAGGGAGGTTTTAAAGCCTTACCAGGACTAAATACATGGTTTTGTGGTAGAGAGAACTGCTGCCATGACTTCAGTGTTCAATGTTTACTATAGTCACTGTCAGGAAGTGTGTGGTTCGTGGACAATGAGATTTTTCAAAGCCTTTTTGTTAAATAAATAAGAAGTTAAAAAGGTCAAACAGTTGTTCCTCTTGAGATAAAATTGCCTGAAAGAACATCATTCACTTGTCATGAAAATGTGTGTAACAAAAAGTGTTATTTCATATTTTATTTTTTTATTTTTATTTATTTACTTATTTTTATTTTTATTTATGGTCATTATTGCTGCATTACATTTTAATGTGCAAGGGTGCATTGAGTGTAAATTGGTCTTGAAAAGTCTATTAAACCCAAAGACCAAAAACCTACTTCTCATTTCTGTCAGGAGTCATCCCCCTACAGGCCATACACATCATGACACCTCCAATCAGCAAGATGGCGCCACCGATCCACCCCACAAATAAAGCTGGGCCAAAAGTGTATCTGAAAACACCCGCAGAACAAGATTGAATTAGGTTTTGTGGTTTTTAGATCATTGATAATTTGCAATTTCAACATCCTCCATTTCCCACAATGAACAGCAGAGGGCGACAGAAACAAAATCTAAGAAACAATGCATTTACATACAGGTAATGCTTATTTACCTGGGAGTGAGGGCTCCAGTGATCCCCCCCACATTGGCCCCTCCAATTAACCCATAGCCTCCATCAGTGTACGTGGTGAAGCGGAAACTTTGAACAATCAAATTAGCAAAAGCTGACACTCCGGCGATGGCACAGACTCCTGGACAGATTGGACTAACATCAGTATATACACAGATCTGACATAATATTACGACCACCTGCTTCTAGAATGCTCCATCTTGTCAGAAGCTAAGCAGGGTTGGGCCTGGTTAGTACTTAGACGGGAGACTGCTGGGAATTCCAGGTGCCACAGTAAGGCGGCAGTAGCTCTAGTGCAGTGGTACAACTACTTACATTCACTATAAAAAGCCATAGTTTGGACACCCCTCCTCTAGTACATACTGTATTTGGGTTTTTTGGCAAGACACTTCATCCACATTGCCTAAAATGAATATGGTGTGTGCATGAATGTTGATGGTAATTGAAGTGGCCGATGGCGCAGATTGGCAGCCTCGTTTCCGTCAGTCTACCCCAGGGCAGCTGTGGTTACAAAAGTAGCTTACCACCACCAGCTGCAGAGTAAAGTGGGTGTCTTATTATTATTATTGCTAACTCTGAGGAGACTAAATATTTTACGTGCGTGTACCTATACAAATGTGCATGTGTAGCCTACTTAGTTTATTATTCATTATTGTTAGTACTTTGAGCTACTGTGTCCAAGTTATTTGCCTTGTGTATCAATAGTCTAAGTCAGAAGAACTGTACCTGCCAGGATCTCCATGATGCCTGCGGTCAGTGTCATGGTAGCCTTGATGTTACCCTCCATGTTGCCCATTTTCAGACACTTGAGAGCAAAAATGGCAACCAGACTCCCAATGGCTCCAAGAATCATCCCTACTATCATCAAGGCGCGCACGGCCTGGAGCAAGGCTGCAGGTGAAAATAAAATCAAATATGAAGCATTCAAAACTAACAAACAGGAAAAATATGAAACACAATATAGAATTCATAAAGGGACTATGTCTGATGCATTGCAGTGTGGCTCAGTGGTAGAACAATAGCACATGAGTAAAGCAGTACGTAACTTTCTAAAATTTTTGTCTTTTTTTAGCCAAAATCTGAAAATTGCCCCCCAAAAAAAGCTTTAAATACTTAGCCTACACAATTTTGCATATAGCGTTATGTGTAGATATTTGGGGGGAAAAACTAAAATAAACTGTTTTTTTGATTAGACAGAACAGAGCCAATGACACCTGCAGATACAGCAGGGTCTGGAGAGTAGAATGAGGCAGATCAAATTGGCTGTCGATATTGATAAAAGTTTTTACTCAATGTTCCCAATTGACTTTTGCACTTCCCACAGTACACAATATGTTCCCAGTTGTATCAGGCAAAACATCTGTCAAAAATACACATTTTAACAACCTCTTGGTCCACTCCTGTGCTTACTCTATAAATGTGCGCCCCAACAATGTACATTAAGAGGATTAGCTTTCCTTTTTAGAAAACTTAAGTCGATCTGAAAAAATTGAAGTGAAAAAGTTGTGTGTTGTACAGCTTGGCGTGTTAAAAATAGTGACCAGTGACTTCCGTATTGTACCTGTATAATTCCTGCTCTTAAGCCCATAAACCCTTGTACATAACGTGGTATTGAGGCGCTAAGTCGAGTGTGCAAATGTGCTTTACATTGTGTAGCGCTCCTTGAAGCTTCTGCTTGCTCAGCTTAAGCCTCGGATGTTTCATCAAATTTCCATTGGATTCCCGAGAGACGCCATCTTTTCTGCTGTCGACTGCAATTTAACGCAAGGGGGAAGAGGAAGAGTCTCCAAAACCTCCCCAAAAATTGTAAAGTCCTGTTAAAATGTCCTCCTAATCCGACTGGCGGAATCACAGATAACGCTTCGTATCAGAGGGGTAGTCTATCACCTGGCAGGACTGGGACAATTAAGCAGGGAATGTACTGGGTTGTCCTGTGCACCAGTGCTTCCAAACTTTAGGGCTATGTACTACAAATGTACTTTTTAGCTGTTCTTTTCAGTGGATACGTTCTGTTTTGCCTATGAGAACAACAAAACTGTGCGGTCATTTAAAGATAATCTGTCACTAATTGTAGTCCATTGTAGGTTTCAAAAGGTTTCAGAGGTATTTATCAGAAAACTGTTTTTTGTAATCTGGAGATAATTTTCAATAAGATAATTTCAAAAACATTCAAGGTTCTCGACTACTTTTGAAACCTTTTGTACCATGGACCACACCAATTAGTGACAGATCAGAATTGTCTTCCAATTTCCACACACCATTTTGTTGTGCCCCTGGGCAAGACCCTTCACCCTCATTGTCGTCTTCAAATCAGAGTGTATCCATTGAACAGAAAAGCTACGAAATTATAGTGCCTTTTTGACTGACATCTGAAAGTCATTTTCCATTAGGTAAAACGTCTCTATCTCAAAAACATTGACCTTTACCATACCACAAATAAGTCACTAAGCTGATGTTGTAGGCTGTATGGTTTTAATCTTTGCTGTTATTGAGTCTACTAACACGAAAGAGACGCTGCCCCTGTAGAATCTCACTACAAAAAAGTAAAGGCTTTACACTGATTGTGATTAAAATGCTGAGATTTAAATGGCCCATATTACACTATTTTCTGATCTATGTTATAATGTTGTTTCCTCATCAAATACATACCCGGAGTTGTGTTTTGTTTCATTCATGTTTAACACACACTCCCTGCATATTTAGGCTTTTTTTTATTTTAGGAGTTCTTCTCTCAAACAGAAAACACTCTGTTCCACCTTGTGATGTCATTTGGTAAAACAGAAAGTGCTCCACTGTGTTTGTAAACTCCACACGCCTTCACTAGAATTATTTGGATGATTTCAGTCCTGGAATTGCCAATCTCTACAAAACAAAAGGTAAAAGGAGCTGTTAACGTGAACACTTCATGACATCACAAGGTGGAACAGAGCATTTTGAGCTTTGGAGATGTACACAGACTAATAATAAAGGGTTGCTCAAACATGTGTGAATGAAACAAGACACAACTCCAGGTCTGTTTTTGAGGCGGTAACAGCATTCTAACAAGCATTTTGACTTTGGAGATGTACACAGACTAATAATAAAGGGTTGCTCAAACATGTGTGAATGAAACAAGACACAACTCCAGGTCTGTTTTTGAGGCAGTAACAGCATTTTAACATGGCTTAAAGCTCACAAGAGTCAATTTTGTGTAAGATAGAACCTTTAAACTGATAGCACACAACTGGAGTCCATCTAAAGGAAACAACGCCATTTTGTTCAGTTGAAATAAAGACGTTAGCGCCAAAGTACTGTCCTGAAATGGCAGCCCCTGCGCAGTCTTATCACGAGGCTCTTATCAGATGTTTGTCTAAAATGTCCATTTTCCTTTGTGCTACTTTCAGGAAACAGTGGCAGCAAGTGCACACCTATGTGAACCAGAGGAGTGGAGTGACCTCATTCATTTTCATTTATTCAGAAATAATGTGTTACAAAAATACATCATTTCATCTTGATTCGTTTGACAGCTCATTATGAATAATAATGTATGGCATTTTATCAAGTTTTAAGTCTTTTGCAAGGTTATATGACACACAGACAAATGAGGTGAGATTGTGTAATTGGATTTATACACTATACTTATGATAATTGATTCATATAGTTGAGCGATTATTTTATTCTTTATAATGCATTATGAGAATGAAATTAATAACACATTCATACAAGTAGAAGAAACAGGTCTCCTACAGCATAATTGAATTGCACTATAACCAACAAATTGCCTTTGCTACTTCTGTACTTACAAAATAAAGAATTAACAAAAAAATAAGTAAATTATTTCAAACTAAAACTATTATACAAAGGTTTAAAGCCACAGTATATAACTTTTTAGCAAAAATAAATACATTAATAAATAAATTAATAAATAAAATTAATAAATGAAAAAAAAATAAAAGCTTTTTTTTTTTTTTCATTTTGGTTGTGTTGCACTGAAAAACATAACACATACATCCTTACTCTGAGCGGGCTTGCATCTGCACAAACCTGACTTCTCCATGGAGAATGTTCCAAAGTATGTTTTTCACTTTCTATTTCCATGGAATCATGCAGGTGACGTGCCACCTCCAGAAATGTACATACTAAGACTTTATGTATACACTATATAGCATATAATGTACTAGTGTACTATTATAATCTCATTGACTGAGGTGCCGACCACACAGATCTTCCTTCAAAATTGCACAGCTAAATATGTAATATTTGTCTAATATATCGCCATCATTAATACACAATAATACATTCACCATGATCTCACAGCTTGGCAGTATGCTGTATACTAGACTGGAGTACTGTCCCCCGCCCCACAGCCCGGGCTCACCTGGCAGTCCCAGAATGGTGAAGTAGGGCCTGCACTCTGTAAAGCCTGAAGTCTGCCTCACACAGGACCTCCACAGGCCTGAATACGAATACACCGCAGTCACCACGCTATCAAACAGGTCCTCTGTTGCCCACTGGTCCATCGCTGTAGCCGCAACGACCATCGCCACCCCCAACAGGCTGAGCACGAAGCCCAGCACCTGGCAAAGCGTGGCCGCCATAGTCCCAAAGAGAGGAGACAGGTACAGGACTAGGTGTGATGTGGTCTAAAGTGGTGTTTGGTTTTGATATGAGTTCAGAGAGACTTGAGCATTTCTGACCTTGTTTGTTCATCTACGTGCAGCTGGGCGGAGCATGTTGGTATCAGCATATGATTCAGAATAAAATCATAAGTGGTATTTGTGATGAAAGATTTTATATACCGTAATCATTATGAGATATATTTTGTATGGCATGTTTTTGCCCTATTGAACTTGGACCAATATATCACCCACAAGATCACAAAATCATTTTAAATGGGACATATGTTTAATCAGCTTGTTAACTGATGTTGTGCTGTCATCTCATCATTAACTTACTCAAAGTTGTATTTTGATTGATTCATGCATGTTGAGTAATCCTGTATTATCCTACATTCGAGGCTTGAGTGCATAGATAATTTCAGTTTTCACATACCCCCTATTACTGTCCTCTGCTCTGTACTTCCATGATCAGTTATTTTAATTAAAAAAAAATTGATTATTCAAACTTTGAGTCATACATGTAGGGTTCAAAATGTCACACAGCCATTTCTCAACAATAAAAACTAACAATAAAATGTTTAAAAAAATGTTTCTAGTTATTTTATAGGGATATATGATTAAATTAAAAAAATAAAAAGCATATGTCTATTATTGTGAGATATATGTTTCCATTTCTTCATTTCCTTTTGGCCTATTTGAAGAACTTGGGCCCATAGGATCCACAAATTAAAATCAAAATCAAAATGATACTGGGTGAAATCAGATGTTCAAGATAGTGTGATGTGTTTCTCCACAGTGTTTCTCAAACTGTGGTCACAATTTGACACCATCAGACCTGGAGTAGTCCTGTTCAAGCACTAGTTTACATATATTGGTACTCTGAAGGTCAAGTATTTTCCTAGGTGGTACTTGGTGTGAGAACCACTATAGAAATTATAGTAGTGACTGCAATACAAAACAATTCCACCATCTCTTTTGATGACATTTACAGGTGGCCACAAAACAGCGTATACATGGCCCTATGTGTGCTGTTGGCTCGGTGTTATGATACCAGAGGAGGTGTGTGGAGCGTTAAGGCTGGCACCGGTCAGGTAAAGGTAAACACTGATATGATTGTATCACCTGAAACCCATTTGTATAATGAGAAAGCAGAGACGAAACTGGGCCGCAGAGTGTGTCAGAAGGACAAATAAATACATTACTTACAACAATTATTATTCTACATTCAAGGATTGTGTTGTTTTAACTTTAACGCACACATCTGAAATAAGTGAAATAGGCAGAATAAGTGCCAATAGTCTCTGTGCACAACAGCACCCGCAACCTAACTGTTCGAGTCACTACTTCCTGTTTTATCTCTATGAGTTTTTTGCAGAGTCACGCTAAAATGAATAAATAGCCTATTTAGAGATCAGGCAGTGGACAGGGAGCTGTGCCTGGATGTCACTCACAACATGTTAAACACTACACAAATAAAATGAATACTTCTGTGTTTAGAAAGAGAGATGTTTGTGTCTTAATGCTAACACTAATGCTAATTTTGAAGCATAATAATTATTAAAACAACACTACAAACTGAAGTATTCCACAGATAAAAAGGTTAAAGGTGAATCATGTAACTTTTCCGGAATGGGTCTGCCACCTCCTTGTCTCTATGTGTGACATTTTCCAAAGTTTGGCCTTAAACAAATCTATCTTCATTTGAAAAAATACCTTGACAACATGAATTCTAACTGAGGGGTAGTCGCCTCTCCATAGATTTGGCCTGTAACTCCTTCTTGTCTCCTTGAAAATAGATATGTTCAGTGCTAAACTGTGAAACAATCATTATTACAGGCAAGTGGCAAAGCTTCCTCCACAAAAGGAGTGCACCTTTAAAGTAAATTAAAGGCCCTGTACCGTTTTTTTTTTTTCCATGTATTTGAGAAAAATTTGTCTTGTCCAGTACAGATATATTGTACAAGCAGCTCTTGAGGTCAAAATAAGTCTCCTGTGTACTGTCTGCATCTAATGTTAGTTGTTAGCATTACCCTGATGGAAAAAAATCACTCATAAACTCATTGTGTTGACTAATTAGGACGCTTGGAATGTATAAGATAATTAAGGAATAACTTTGTACCACTGCAAACCGTTTTAAATGAACTTGTGCTGTTTCTAATGTTTTAAGACAGTACAAATTGGGTACAGTGCCTTTAAAGTACTTCTTATGCCCCTACTCTAGACCCGTACACAGTAGCCACATGCAGTGACAGATGTACCAGAAGCTGTGCGCTAATGGTTTTCAAATGGAGCTGATTCAAAGTCAGACTGAACCTTAGGCAAATACCTCCTGTAGAAGCCAGTGCTTGTTTAATATGAGCAACCGGTACATAGACGCATTTATCAACAGACGCCGAACTGTATGTGAAACAAAATACTGTGATTGGAGGAAAATTATAAGTCACATTTGAAATTAGAGTTAAAGTCAAGGAAGCAAAACTGGACATAATGTTTACTGAACAATCAAAATATTTTAACATTATCATTTTGACCCACCATTTAGGCAAAAGCTTTTTAGGCAAAACACATATTAATTTACTGACTTGACTTCTCTCTGCCTGTGTCTGGACTTTACAGCAACAGTGGTGTAGTTCTGTTCTGAGAACAATAGAGGGCATCACAAGTGCAGAGCAGAGTATGGATATGCTCTGATTTTCAGGGCATGATCAAGTAAACCCTCGGATTACCAGGCATGTATTAAAACTATATTTCAAATGACCCAATAAATTAGGTATAAATTATAGTATTTTTTAGGATACAATTTTTCCAGGTTTTAACAGTTATTACTATCTGTGTAATTAATTTTTCTATAAAGAGTACAAAACTAGACTCTTTTGGGAAACTATTACTTTGTCTTTGCTCATAATACTTGGTTTAGGTTAGATTAGGTAATTGTTGCTCCCTATTGACA